>VZRR01013742.1:90916-148963 GCA_013398015.1 Oreocharis arfaki
TTTTTTGTTTTTTGTTTTTGGTTTTTTTTTTTTTTTTTTTTTTTTTTTTTTTTTTTGTTAAGAACTTGCATCTGGGCTAAACCCAGTCTCATAGTCATCAGAGGTAGTACTTGTTTCAAAACTTAAGTTAGAGCTAGGCATGGTTTCTCTAAATCACACCCTTTGATAGGTTTCACTGTCCCTAAATGTATGTTTTACTCAAGAACTCCTAAATGATGTTTTAACTTGAGATGTATGAGGATGCATTATGAGATATTTTGATGAAAAATATACTTCGTGTGCAGTAATCTGATGTTGCATTTGGTGAACTTCCCTGAATGTTTTCTGTACTCATCTGTAGAGATGATGTTTTATTAGTCCATAACGTACAGATAATATGTCTGTCTATTTAGGAATCACTAAAGGCACAAAGATGATTTCTGACAAAGCAATACTTTGTACCAATTATAATAGTTAACAAATCTTGGACTTTTGTCTAGAGTTGGGTTTACTGCTACTAATGAAGGTGGAGTCTTCTGTTCTTCTCATTTTTCTATGTTCTGATACATCTTAGGTCTTTTTGCTCATTTAGGACTTAGATCTTATAATTCTTATCATCCAATGTTGATGTTGCTGATAACCTGTTGATTTTTTAAGCCATAGTCACTTAAGGAAAAAAAAGTGAGATTCAAGAAACATTTTTCCTTCATGTTGTTTTGTGATTATATTGTGTTTCGGAGTTGTTGGTTAATTTTAGGAAAAATGTTTTTTTGAACATTTGTGTAAGAGTTTCAGCAGTTTAGAGTTCACGGCATGTAATATATATTGACCCAGATTTGTTACATTACTGACTTGCCATCAGAGTGCCTTATAGCTTATAATATAAGGGAAGAATCCTGATGGATCAAAGACTTTTTTGCCTTTTTAATAATTGACACTACGTTCTAATTGGTCTTTTAGAGGATTTGCAAGTCTTTCATGGAGTATTTCTTGTTTAAAAATATCCGTGTTAACTTAGCACACATGCTGCACTTAATCAACCTATACAGATTGTGGGAAAGTTCTTATAATTTCTTGTAAAATGGGTTTTATGGTATTTTGAACAGTATAGAACAAAGGAAATGGGACCAGAAAGCTTACAGTAGCTCAGGGTCCATAAAGCTATAAACCTAATGCAATCCACATTTAAAAAGTTAGGTATTTCCCTAAATGCAGTACAAAATTCTCAGCTTATAGTGGGAGACTTTTCTACTGTGTAAATAAATACTGCTCCAGGTTTTTCTTCCGTCTTTGGTTTTGTCAATCCAGGTTTCTTCGATCTTTGAGCTGAATATGTGTGAACTCAGTCTCAGAGTGGTTGAATGGAAAAAGTGCGTTCATCATGAAAAGCTTCCCATTCTTCAGGAGTTTTTCCCCTTTCTTTGCTTAATTATTCACTCTCAGTTTAGAAGTTGAACAGGTAATAAATTTTGATGTAATACTGTGCAACACATAACAGAGTCCCATCCTCACAGTATTTTGTGAGTTAGTTTGCAGCTCACTAATGCCTGTGTATGAGTGTAACTTCGAGCAGTCTTCAGTGGATGTCTGTATCCCTATGTGGATGCATGTATTATGTACCAGCTTCATTGATTGTCTTGCATTTTCTGTCAGCCCCACTATCTTTCCTTTGGGACAGGAAATTTGCTGTTTGAGCAGCACCCAAAACCTGGGCAAGGCTGTACTGCAAAACAGAAGGAGCGAAGTGTATGATTAGGGCTTCAGTCTCATTAATGGTGTTGCTGCCATGAAATATGTCTAGATTTTCTGTTGCAAATTAGGAAGATAAAATTTTAAGTAGCCTGATAAATGGACTTGAAGGTAACTTTTGCTCTCTTTTATGGGGCAGATTTCTTGGATGCTACTACTAAAAGCATGCATGAAATAAGTCAGTGAGTGACTGGAAACTTGCTAGTCCAGTTAAATGCAGGTTGGTATGAGATCAGATGCTTGCTTATATGTCATCAAATAATCAGTCTTTCAGTGAGAGTGTATTTACTCTTTGCTATACTTTCTGATTATATTCATGTGCGGTTTATTTCTTGATGTGAGTTCAGTTACTTAATACTGATTTTTTTTTTTATCTTACATTTCATACGTATTTCAGCCTTCCACTTAGAATATTAAATTGGTGCTTCTCCCTTTAAGTAATGCATGCACAATGTATATACAGAGTTAGAGAATCTGGGTACCTAATTCATCATCATCCTCTCATTTGTACATCCAGGAAGTTAATGGAAGAGGACCAGCATTGTAAAGAGGTCATTGCTTTCATGGCTGCCACTTATTAGGTAACTCCTGTGCTTTGAGTCATCAACTGAGGCCAGAATAAAGCCTGAGAAGTAATTTTCTTCTGCTGGGTTTTTTGCATATGAATTCTGTGGTGATTTTATTGTAATTTGCCTTTCTTAGTTTTCAAATCCTTTTCCATGAAACTCACTTGCAGGGACTTCTGTTGTAGTTTGTATCCTCCTGTCCTGGAGAGACAGCTGAAAAATGTGAGCTCTAAAATTCAAATTGTTCTTTCCACCTGGAGACTTCTCAGTTCACCTAGATTTGATCCAACTTCATATGAGAAGTAACATTTGTGATTCCTTCCTGTAAGTTACACTGGCAGTTTATACTATTTGTCACAATTACTGCTCTGGTGATGGTCTGTAGTATGTAGTTATGTATCTATAAGCCAGTTTGGTCCTGTTTTTTCTTGCTGTAATAAAATTTTCACTTTCAGCTTGTCATACTACAGTTAATTTTCAAAAAGTCCTTTTAGCTGCACATTAGGAATGATGTGATAGTAACTATTTACATCATTAATTTTAAAAATTAATTTTACATTGCATGGTAATTGCCACACACTGTACCTTTAAGCAGTGTTACCTTTGCAAAAAGTAAGCCAAATAGAAAAGAGAGAGAGAGGAAAGATGTAAGATGTCACATAATTTGTAGGTACTCTTGAATGTAACAGAAGTTTAAAGTAGTTTAAAGTTTAACTTCTTTGGTTTATATTGGAAAAGAGAACAATCAACAGGAAATAAAGACAGCTGTCAAACAACAGAACTAATTCATTTGATCATTTGAGTTATCTTTCACATTGTCAGAGGTAAAAATAGCTACATTATTTTACCTGTCCAACTGTACCAATTAGGTTATGTTCAAGACAGGCATTTATGGCATTATCAGAATAGAATAAAGTCCAATATTATTTTTCAGATGAGAGAATTTTTTTTCCTCACTAGTTTTCTTCTGAGAATACTTGGGAAGATTCAAAGCAAACACATATCTGATAATGTCTATTTTAGAGTTTCTTTCTGCTAGCCTTAGATATATTATTTTTACCAAGGCATGCTATTTGTTTTCTATTTTGAAAGCTACAGTAGTTGCTATAAAAAGGTTAAATTTGCAAGGACTTATCACACAGCAGTAACTGAGAGCTCCCACTCATTTCCTATTTGAAGTACAGGGGAAAAAAAACCCCGTGTGATTGCTGTTGGCAAATGAAGACTTTTAAAATGGTACCCTCTGTAGCTTCAGTAAGAAATGTTCCTATGTCTTCATAGAAAAAGGGGAGAGAAGGGGCAAACTGACTTACTAAGAAATGTTTGATTGATATGTAAAGTAATCTGTTCCTGAAGAAAGCTATTCCTGAAGGAACCACACAGCATACATAAATCCCGTTACTTCTCTGTCTCCAGATATGTTTGTCATTGTGCTGGTGGTACACATAGGTAGATTAATAGATACATACATAGAATGCTACGTACTTACTGCTTTAAGCTATTGCATGTTCAAACAGATGTTGAAGCCAAGATTAGCCTTTTTTTTTGCATGTGCTAGTAGTGTGCAAACCTTTTAAAGGCATCTATGAATTATTACTTTGGTTCAGCATGAGTGCAGTAAGAAGAAATGTACCTCATCTGTAATACACTGTGTAGACTAATATCAGCTTCTTTTTTTCTTATATTGCAGTGAGATATTGATCTGGTAAAATGGTACCATATTGGAGCTGTCTGTTGTGGTATTCATCATGCTGTCACATCCCTAGTGCCTTGGAGTTATTGAAAAGCGGAATTGAGGGAGTTCTGTCATTGTATGTTGCAATCCATTCATAAGAAAGTTCACTAAAACATCTGAAGTAGTGTTCTTGCTTATTTATTTATTTACATCTAGTGAGAACCATTTCACTTCTTTGAGGTACAGAACCCTCCTCTTTCAGGCACAGGGACATTGACAGGCTTGGTTACCTCTCCTCAGATGTCTTTCTCTTGTATAACATTTGTTCTTTAGTCAAAGCTCACACCTGCTGCCTTTACGGATGCTTATGCATTTGGATTCTGTCCTTTGGGAGTAATATATCTGAGAACTGTGGCTCCATTGCCCTTATGCTTTTATCTGATAGCTGTGAGAAGGTAAACGATGAACTTTTATATGTAGAAAGCTTTTAGTTTCTTCCCACACTAAAGTATCAGCTAATGTTAAAAGAGCTTTCAAAAATATATAAAGATACTGTCAATCTGCACTGAGTAGATTTAACAGTTTGAATGAATTATTTTTGTTTTGGAGTCTGCCTGGCAACCTGATGATGAATTTAGAAGGATGTCATGTTTTCTGTAAGGCCATGATGAAAAGGGGATTTATTTACCCATATAAGAAACAATCTTAACTATTTAACCAAGCCAAACAAAGGGTCTGCTCTGCAGCTACAACTGCCTGACTTCTGTAGTTTATACACACACTGTAAGTAATCACACCCAATTTAAATTTAGTATATAAGAGTTTAGCAGAAGAGCAATTAAATTGTCATTTGCTGATTTTATAAGTTACAAAGAGAATGAAGAAAAAGCATAGAAATTACAGGTTGACTTTATCTTGCAAGGTGCCGAGGATGTCTTGTGACTCTCCGGGCCCATGATTCCAGTCAGCTGCACTGTGAATTGGAAGTGTTTTCTGAATTGGTCACAAAATTCTTGATAGCTACATGAAGTGTATTCATTCTTTATATTCAGACATTTTAAGAAAGAAAAATTAGAATATCTTTGTCAATGTTGCAGTTCCTACAGCTAAAAAATTGTTAGTCTTACTGTTACTGGATTTTAAGCAGGTGGTGTTGCTTTCATAGTTTAATAAGAATTTATATTGTGTTTTGATATTGGTGCAAAACTGACTTTATTATGGGTCTATAATTGCCAAATGTGCAGTACTTTTTAATATACAACCACAGCATGCTCTACAGTTGCTCAGAAGGAGCCTTCTGTGCTGTTAGGAAGTATGACATGAATGCATATTAAGATTTATCCATGTTCTGTGTAATATTCCTAAGAAGTCAAATAACTTGACAGAAGTTAACGGAAGGAATAGAATTCAAAGCACATTGCTATTCCTTACGAATTTATTAGCTCCCTTTTCCCCCATTAAAAACATGGTTCTTTAGGTTTGCACAACAGAATGAAAACTTACCTCAAAGCCCCCAAAGGAAATGAAATTTAGGGCTGAAGGTACACTCTGCAGGCTGGTGGCTGGGTAACACTTCAGATTATGTGACTTTCATATGTGGCTTTGTTGATTAAACAGCTCAGCTGCTTCTATAGTTGTAGAGTTGGATGAATCACCAGTTGAGCTTCTGTAAACTCTGCTATTACCTTCCTGTTAAATGTGTGTAGGACTTTTTTATATTCTCTTGAATTGTTTTCTGTGCAGCTGTTGGGGAGAGAAATGTTTTTGTTTTCTGCACTTTTGTATAATTGAAGGAATTTTTGCCGCAGTGTAGAAAAGTGCCTGCAAAAAGTCTGCTCTGTGATGTATTTAAGGCTTTTCAGAGAAAAAAAAAGAACACTACCTCTTCCAATATATGAAGCTGATGTTTTTTTGAAATTTCCTTCAATTTCCTTTTGAAATCACCTAACTGTCCTTGGCTCCATATTTCCAGATGTTGTGGAATCATAGTACCAAAGAATAATTTAGATTGGAAGAGACCTTTAGAGATCATATAGTCCAACCGCCCTGCAATGAACAGGGACATCTTCAACCAGATCATGTTGCTTGGAGCCCTGTCCAACGTGACCTGGAATGTTTCCAGGAATAGGGCATCAACCACCTCTGAACAAGCACTGTTTTATGACCCTCCTTGAAAAAACTTCTTAAAACATCTAATTAAAAATAGACCTTTTAGTTAAAAACCGTTACCCACTGTAGGGCCACCACAACAGATCCTGGTGGCAAGTCTGTCTCCATCTTTCTTAAAAGGCCCACTTCAAGTACTGGAAGGCTGCTCTAAAGTCTCTCCAGAGCTTTTTCTTCTCCAGACCTGACATCCCCCACTCTCTCAGGCTTTCTTCATAGGAGAGGTGTTCCATCACTTTAATCCTCTTCATAGGCCTCCAGTGGGGACCCACGGGAAGAGTTTCACATCCTTCTTATATTGAGAGCCCCAGGTCTGGACATAGGTGGAGTCTGGAGAGTGGAGTAGAGGACTAAAATCACCTCTCTTGACCTGGTGGTTGCATTTCTCTTGGTGCAGCCCGAGATACAGCTGGCTTTTTGGACTGCGAGAGCACATTGCTAGGTCATGTCCAGCACTTTTTATCTTTTATCGTCCCATCTTTATAGTTTTCAGGAGCTGTCTCCCAGAACCATCTTCACAGCTCTCCATGTCTACTAAAGATCACTTTCTGATTGATCGTCAAAGCGCAGTGTTCCTCCTGCGAAGTTTACTTTGCTTCAGTCCTATGAGTTCACGTTTGTGGTTCCTCAGAACCTCTCTCTTCATTTCAGTGGTCTGTGTGAGGACTGAGCTGTCCTCCTGGGAAAGGAAGGACTGTGTACCGGCTGTGTGGAGAAGAAATGACAGTTCAGCAGCACCTGGAAGCTGATGAGGAAAAAAAAAGAAAGATTGAATCGTATATGGATAAACTGAGGGAAGCTCAGCATTGTAAACATTAAAGATAATGGAAAAGCCTCTGTCCCTCAAAATAAAAATAGCAAGGCTAATAAGACCAATTCTTCTTTATATTACAACCTTTTTGTGGATATCTTATTCTTTTTCCCTCCTCCCTTGCTTCATCTGTTATTGTCTTTTTATATGTACGCTGTCCGGAAACGTGTCTTCATCTGTGTTTGGAAAACATCTAGCATACTGTGGGGTGTTATCACAGTGTAAAAAATAACTCCCAGGACAAGATTCTATTGCAGTATTTATAACCAATTTCAGGAGAAGGAGGATCAGGTTCATTCTTTATGGCTTTCTCAACCGTGCCTGTATATTGAAGACATTTGATTTACTTAACATATGGCCAAGCGAACTGTTGGGCATATTGGGAAAAATATGTGAAACTACTTTGAAATGTTGCAAATGTGTTTGGAGACCTTTGTGCCACACCAAGTGTTTCTGTTGCTATTCAATTACTCTGGTTTGGTTTTCTTGTTTCTTTATCTTTTAAACACTGGACAGTTACATTATTTCTTTCAATCTTACCAAACATATTGGTATAATTGCAAAGTATTTATCTGCTTCCTTGAGTGATACCAATTTATACGTCTCTAGCTAATCTGGCCATCTTCTAGGTTCTCTCCTTTTCTCTTACCCAGTGCAAACATGTATACTGCCATAATGAAATCATTTCCATGTCCTATAGAGTATTTAGATCAACAAGACCTTCACTTATTAGAAAGGGCAGAGTAGTAATGCTTTTGGCAAAGCCATTATTGTGGTATTGGTATTCACTAGAAAGGACAGAAATAGAACAACACTGGCCTCCACAAACAATTCCAATTTGATCTGTGTACATGATAAAATCTTGGCTTCTCAATGCATTTAGGTGCTGTCATAGCTGTTGTTGCCAAATAAGAATGCAGTGTGATGTTATTATAGTAAACAGCACTTAAGCACAGCTGGCAGAATTGATCAGGGCCACATTAGAGTGAACTTCAGCAGATGACTGACGCAGCAGAAACAATAACTGAATATGCAAACAGTTCTTGCAATGAATGCTCTGGGGATCAGGCACCATTATTTTTGACTTTGAACAGGGAAAAGGGGCAGATTTGTAACCTCCTTCCACACAAAAGGGTTCTGGGTATTCTGTAAACATCTGACTGCCATTTATAATAGTAGCTAGTTACAAAGCAAAACTCTAGACTCCCTTGACTATTTACATTTCATTAATTATTAAAGAAAAAAACCATAAATATCAGATAAGTTTGTTTAATGTTTCACACAGGATTTTTTTTTTCTTTGCTAGAAAAGCCTTTTCTGAATTAATGTTAATCATCGAGGACTTCCTGTTTAAATTGCACAGAAATGCGTGTTTGCCTCAGTAAGGGCTTTTTTCCCCTTCTAATTATTATGAGAGCTAATTATGTGACCACATATTGCTATTCTTTTATTGTAATAATTTGGATTAGTAAAAATAAACATAGAATAAATAGTGTATGAACCTCATTCTTGCACAATGTAAATCAGAACTTCTCTTCATATCTTGGTAATTTGCGCACCACACATTACCAAAATATTTAACGTCCATGTAAACAGCTATTCATGCTTGTACTTTTACACTGTGCAGTGTCATCTTTTGATTTATTTGACCATTAATGTGAAACAAAAAGGACAACAATCCAAACTCAAACAATAGAAAACTTATTTTTCTATCTATTTGACTGAGTTTGTCTACTCATATAATGATTTTTTTTTCCTCCAAACAAGATGTGAATTAAAAATTACATGATTACAGTGGAGGGAAACAGAAGGTGTAGGCCAAGGCAGAAATAAAAAAGGCTATATTAAGTGAACACTTGACTCTCCCTTACATAAGACTATGAAATATTTTAATTTCTCGTTGGCTCTCCTTGAGGAATGTGGATGGAAGCTGTGCTGAGGATTTCATTCAACTGTTGTGTGATACAGAAAAGACTCTTGATGGACACTTATCTGAGTCCAACGTCATAGTCTGGTGGCATCAAATTCTGTTCTGAGAGGCTGCCATCACTTTGACCTTGCCAAAATTAGACTAAGACTCATACTGGGGCTTCACAGAATGCCTATGAAGTTCTTGTAGCAATCGTTAAGTTTGCTCATTAGCATCTTACTATAGACAGCTCCCCCCCTTCTCTTCCCCCATTCTGAGGGCAGAAATTAGTAGCTCCCAAAATGTACAAATATAATGTTTCCTGTTAATTTTACTTTGACTTTTTATTTACTCTGATCCTCTGACTTTTACAACAAAATCATAGACACTCATAGAGAAACTTGAGTTTCTCTTCTAATTTCTGAGAGGTGAGATTCTCTATAAATCACAGAGTTTGCCCCAGAATAAGTGCTCACAGTTTTATGGTCACTTTATGGCTTCCTTCTACCAAAACTAATTTCAGCCATTCCCTCAAAAGCAGTGTTACACAAATGCAGTATTATTAATCATGAGAAAACATTTGAGTCAGCCTCCTGATCTCAACGTTTTATAGCATTTTCTTTCATAAAACTCACTTATCAAAAGATGAGGGGCACAGAGATGAGTTATAAACTTCTGAAAACAATTGCACAATGCTGTGATGTGACGTAGCACTTCAGGTCTTCTGTTTATGTGCACAAATGAAGCCATACTCCATCACTGTGATGCACATCACTAAATAATGGGCTTTAGCATGGGTGTTTTCTAGTCTCACTACCAGCTCACAGCCCAAGGAGAGAAGAACTTCAGAGTAGTTATGCAGTCATCCAGCTCGAAGCAGAAGAGCCTAGGGAAACCGCAATCGTATTTTAAGGGTTCAGACTTTTTTTTTGTGTGTGTGTATGTGATATGAGGTGGTCAAAATCCTGAAAAGAGCTAAGCAGTCACATGGAAATGACTGTAATATGTCTACGGATGTAGCAAGACTGTGATTTACTAGATCCTTTACTTTAGGATTGTATGTCATGCAAGATTATGTGAAAATGGAGTAATGAAGGAAAAAAGTTGT
The DNA here is from genome assembly GCA_013398015.1 of Oreocharis arfaki. Taxonomy (NCBI): domain Eukaryota; kingdom Metazoa; phylum Chordata; class Aves; order Passeriformes; family Paramythiidae; genus Oreocharis; species Oreocharis arfaki. The sequence continues at coordinate 100,880 of VZRR01013742.1, forward strand.
AATTCAGATTGAAAGGGAGGGAGAAAAAAATGTTCAGAAAATGGCTGATTAGAGAGTAAATACGCCTCTGCTTGGCCTGATACAGATAGATGGTCTTATGCTGACCTTCTATAGTCATTATCTATTTCTATGTCAAGTGTCATGAACTGCTTCACCCCCTGAAATTATAAGTCCTCACAGGCTGAAAATTACCACAGTTATGCATTTCCACTAGAACTAGAAGATGTGGGTTCAATCTGGTAGTGCTGTGTGCACCCCACCTACCAGTAGTAGTGGTGAAGTGGAACTTCAGAGCTGCTGCAAACAGACTGTTGGGCTTAAGATTGCTTCATCACCTGAGAGCTTTTCACTTTTTCTGATGTCTGTGAATATTGCCAAACTTACTAAGCTGACAGATCCCAGATTTTTGGGGGTATGGTCTGTAAGGGAGTGGAGGTGGTTTGAGCTCTTTTCAAAAATCTCAGCTGAGTCTTTTTGCTTTCCACTAACGTTTGTCAATACCCACTGACATTTCATACAGAGAAAACCAAGCGAATCTGTCCTGGCAAAAGGTAATTTATTGTGGCTGGACCAGGACATTGATCTGTCCATAATGCAAAGCCAGGAAGCAATGCATTTTCCTGGTTTAACTTGCGTGTTTTGTTTCTCAGTAAAAGGGTCCAACGCTCATGTTACAAGTTCAACATTGGTATCATTTGCTTTTCCTGACAGGTCCTGTAATGACAGCTGACAGTTGGAAGCTTAACTGGGTAAAAGTACTAATCTCTTCAGTAGTTCAAGTTCTCATAAATATTAAGTTAGTCAATTTTATCTGCCTTTCCTTCATTATTGGATCTATGATCAAATTAAAGTAATAAAATCCATGTCCATTATGCTGTTTTGTGGTCTAATTTTGATTGCCAGTGTAGATACAACTCACATAGACAAGCATTTAGGAAAGTCACAGTGAAATACTTACATTGTTTTTCTGAAAGTATGTTTCTTTTATTTTTTTTCCCCCAATTTTGAATGGCTTAGATTTTGGAAAACAAAACAAAACAAGTATCTGTCCAAATGGGTTTTTTTCATAATTATGCCAATCCTAATGTCAATGAAGTGAGCAGTTGCCTTAGTCTGCCGTGGAAGAAAAAATGATGTAATGAGTGTAGTATTATGATATTATGTTGTAGATTTATGTAGTATTCTGGAAATTTATGTCACTGGTCTGGTAGAGGATCAGCTGGATTCTGCATTTGGAGATAACTCTTTAGGATCTAGGCATAAGCATCGCCTATTTTCAAAAATCCAGTATGATACATGAGCAGTTACAACTTCACAGTGAAATGTCTCTTTTAAAAAAAAGATTTTTTTCCTGTACTTAGCTGTACAGAAGAAGTTCCTTACTGTAATTTTTTCTCTCCTGTTGTTTTGGTTTAGGCTTTGCAGGAAAGAAACCCTGCAAATTAATTTGATCCAGTTTTACACTCCTTTACTTCTCTCTTGAATATTGGTGATGACATTATTACTGTCACTACGATTCTGGAAGTTCCATGAAAGATCTTTTGAGCTCAATTTTATATTAGCTGTGAAAAGACAGATGTGACTGGTTGGTTGTTTTTTTTTTATACAAAGTTTCCACACAAACTGTTTTTGGAAGGAGATAGTATATATGAAATACTGGAACACAATGATGCTGAAACTAGATAATGTAGCATTTAATAATTTCAGAAATGCTTATTTCTATAATAAAATATGACAACTGGTGTTATTATGGTCTCTTTTGTCAGTCTCAGAAGTACCTGGATATGTCAAGAAATTATTTTATTGTTAATGTATTTTTTTAATTTTAGCAGATAGAAATAATAACATGGTTCAGTTCCCATTAAAAAGTAAGCACAATTATCCATCTTAATTTTTTCTACACATTATTATTCTATATGCATGTGTTAGACCATTTTAATGTATGGTGAAGCTAGTGAATAAAAATCACATTTCCATGTGATACAGTAACATGGACTGGTTTTCTCCTGACTGCTTTTGATGGAGGAGATTTCTTTTTTATATAGGCCAAAGTATCAGAGTTTTTAATTCTGTGCCATTATAAGTGCCATCACTTGATTTCTGGTATCCTTCTTTAAAACACAGGTCTTGGACTTGTGAATAGGTCGCACCAGTAAATTTAACTTCCGTGTAGAAAAAAATTCAAGAGAAACTGTTTGTTTAACAGTATTCTTTCATCTTCATTTGTACATATAACTGGATGCCAGTGTATGGTTAAAAATATTAGTAAGAAACCTTTAATTAATTCATCAAATCAACAGATGATAATATAAAATTAAACTATTGAAGAGTACGGATTAACCTTGTGCAGGCTAAATCTAGAACCATGCATGCCTAGTTGATTTAGTATGCCTGCTTCTCTGTGTCGTTATAGTGCCTCATTCATGCACAGAGAAGAATTTTCTGATTTAAAAAACCAATATTTATGTTGATGGAAACTAAGTATATTTGGCTTGCACAACCAAGTTTTAGCCTGAGCACCTCCTTCCTGTCTTCTCTTACCATCTTGTGAAAGGAAGAGCAGAGTTTTATCAAATCCATTACCCTTTCTGTGGTATTTGCCAGTAGAGGCTGCTTAGGATATAGATCCTTCCATGTTTGTACACATTATATTCAGGCAATCAGCGATTTACAGATTTCCAGGCCTGAATTACATCTTGGCTCTCTTAGCTGGATTTAAATTGTCTAATCTCTTTCTGAGCGGAATTATAGTTGGACTATCAAAGCATCCTCTGGCACTGACTTTCATGAGCATTGCTGAAATAAAATATTGCCTAAATTTATTCCAAGCCTGTTGCCCGGTGTTTTCATAGGGTACTCTCAAGTTCTTGTGAAAAATTATGAAACAATTGGATAGTTCCCTTGTAATCCTTTCCACCTTACTCATGATTTTATCTTGTCATTCAGGTGGCTCTGAATCCTGGTTGCTGGTTTTTTGCACCTTTTGTAGTTCCACAAAACTGCTTTAAAGTGGGGCACTCCAAGCTGCATAAGTTCAATACCTACCATTTTTATATGCTCTCTGTTCATATTGTGTATATCACAATATGAATTTACAGTCCTGTTTCTCAGTGGCGTAGTTTAATGGAAGAGGTTTTTCAAATAACCTCAGTTTTTCTGCCATTTGCCAAAATATACTTGCAAATATAAAGTGAATGCCTAGTGGATCATTTAGCACACAAGGGTAAATACAAAAACTCCAAATATTTTTTTTTTCCCTATAGTTTATTGTACTGATTTGGGATTATGGTCTTTGAAAGCAGAGTTTGTTGATATTGCCGAGGTGAGATGTCCAGATGAGGGAGGCCTGTTGCTACAGGCTCCACAAGACCCGAAGGACAGTTCTTGTCTCAGCACAGAAGATCAGTATCCCTAGACAAATATATATGCAATTTCAGCTGCACAGGAGAGAGACGTGAACATGCCCCTTGGGGAAAAAAGCTTTCCTACATGTTTGGCACCAGAAATGTCTGAGCTCTGCAGGAAGAAAAAATTACGTGAAAAGTTGTAATAGTAAAATCTGATTGGCAACCACAACAATTTCAGTTATTTAGTTTTCTTGAGTAATCAGTCTGTCCGTTCTTGGAAATTTCCTGTTGATTGAAGGAGCTGCCCATCTTATTTTTAGGTGTTTGGTGATAGGTCTACTTCCATCTATTTCTTAGTTGATTTATTGTTTTTTAAATAATTTTTTAATTCAATTATTCTGAAGTTCTTCTTTCAGGCCAGGCCTTAGCAGTTAGAAATAAACTTACCATGTAAAAGAATTACATGCCTATATATAATAGTGAGAAGCAATTGTAGCTGAAATCTCCAAAAACTTCAGAGAAACGTGAGAAAAACCAAAAGGCTACAGAAGTTCCAGAAATTAAGAAGAATTTTAAAATGTCTAATGTTAAAGCCCAGTTTAGCTAAGCTCTGATACATGTGCACAGCTCTATGCACATTCTTAAATCCAGTGGGACCTCAGCATATGGCCAAGTGATTTGCTAAATTGGGATCTTATTAAGGACAATTGTAAAAGTAGCTGCTATTTAAGCAATTACAGAATCTTCAGTAAGATTTTGACTGGAACTCTGAAGTTAACAGCAAAGTCCCCTAAAATCAGCATTTAATCTGTATCTCTTTTTGCTTAAAACAAAATACTAAGTAAGGAAAACATGCTATTATTGGTTCAGGATTACTCACCACAATTTACAACATTATGTACTTCTAAAGGATTTAACAGATACGTATTTAAAAAGTTATTATCATGAGAAGTATTTTCTACCAGTAAAAGGCAAAACAACCCGGAGAGAAGTCACAGTGATGTGTGTTCTTTGGATCACTGGTGCAAAGATGTGATTGCTTTAGACTGTTGACATCTTAAAGGTTTACTATCTTACAGTTCTCTGAAGTATTTACAGTGTGATGTTTTTACTTCCTATCAAATGTAGATTTATGAAACTACATTAGAATTTATGCAAAAATACAATTTTTTAACATGGAAAGAATGACTGAAGGAAGTAGCGCTTTGTAAGTTTTAGGCTTGAAACTGTTTAGAATCAAGGAATTTTGATCTTGATATTTCATGTAATAACTAGTACTAATTATTATTTATTTTGTAATGCTTTGATATCCAAGTTTTTCTTTTGTTTTTTCATTTTTTAAAGCATTTTCAATAGATTTCTCATGTTATAGAGTTTTGAGGCAATTGCATATTGTTGAATGCAGATGAAAGCAAGACTTTTCTAAAGTTTGTCATAGTAGGCGATATTAAATTGAGGTGTAATATCTGGACTGCTTGTCCTAGTTTTGCATTACTGGAAATATGCCTTGCAATCATCACAGCCCATTGGTATCTCCTTATGCATGCTTTCTAGGGCTGTGTTTTACTCAAACTACTATCACTTCAAAGGTGAGAAATTGTTCACAGACCATTTTGGTGGGCATGGCATAAAACCTCATCAGATAACAGATAGGTAAATAATAAAACAAGAAATACTGATGTATGCTGTTTTTTGGTCTTCGTTTCTTCCTTCTCCAGAGCAATTTAGTCAGAGTTAGAGTGTACTGTACCTAACACTTAGGTATATCACCAGTGAGACCCTTCCTGGTGCTTCCCCATCTGTGGAAACTGCAGTGGAAACACTCAAACTGTGGAAACTGCAGTGTAGCGCTTCCTCAATCAGTTTAATGTTTGTCCAATCTATAGGTTAAAGTTCCTTTTAATTTTTTTCTTTCTCTGCATGGCCAGTAGCACCAATAACTTAGTGTGAGCTTGCAGAGGACTTTTCATCCCGGTGACCGGGATCATTCTGATCACAACACTGTAACTTGGAGAGCTTGCAGTTTCCTTCAGCGTCTGAATAGTCCCTTAGAAATCCATCAGACCTTTGCTGCTGCTGCAGAAGAGAATTATATCCCACCTCAGCCTTTGCTTTTCCAGTATTAGGAAAGTCAAACTTTTTCAGCCTTGCCTTGGGAGCCTTCACATTCTATGATCATGCTTTTGGTCTTTCTCTAGACTTATTTCTCTGTGAATTTTATATTTCTGGAAAAGGTTGTCTAAGGTTATACAGGCAAAATATCCGACTGATAGCTCCTATGTCAATCATAGTTTCTGATCTACCAGGAGTACATTGCCTGGTATGTTCAAGAATGAGATTTGTGTGTTTCATTGTTGTGGCACATTGGTGGTTGATAATCGCTGAGGCATCAGCTAATAAACACAGATATTTCTTCTCCTTCGTTATTCCCTACTTAGGAGTTCTTAGCTTACATCAGCTGCTCTTATTTATAGTCCCTGAGTGAGTGACCTTGCACTTTGCACCATTAAAATTCATCTTTCCTCAAGATCATCCTGTTCTTCCAGTGTGATGCTCAATCCTCTTCCAAATTTGTGTCATCACCATGTGTGTTGGACATTAGTATATTATTAAAAAATATTGTTCCAAAACCTGATTCTCGATTAACTCTGTTACTAGTTTCTCTCCACTGTGACATTCCCTTTGTCCAAGAAAATGATACTTTTCATTCTTTGTTTACTTACCTGTAAAATTAATATCTTTGTATTTTACTGCTGAATACATATCTTTTTCATGCTTATTAGAATGCAAACCTGACAGCATAGGAAGAAATAATTTTTAAAAACCTGAGATAATTTTGAAAAAGCTCTTACTGTTTTGTCATCTTTGTTGCATGTACTCTCAATTTATTTTTATCAACTATGGCCATGATTTTGACATTATATGCATTCTTTTATGCAGATCTAGTATTTTTGGTCAAGTTATATAGTACATTTGCTCTTCAGTAATTGCTAAGGGATACCATAAATGATTCCAGTACTCATGAAACAAGAACATTGATGGAAGTCAGTAGTTAAGATGCTCAGAAAAATGACAAAGTTTTACATGTTTTGTGAGTAGGAAAGACTAGTCACTGCTAGAAAGAACCTAGCCTGGCATCTTGGCTAATAAAGAATGGATCTACTCAAAAAAGGTAAAGGGCTGAATGCATGCTAGTGGAACTTCAAATAAGGAGTCAAGAGAATTCATGACACATCATAATATAAAGATTAATAGGCAGTCTTTAGCTTTGTCTGTCCTCAGACAGCTTTAAGATGTACAGTGACTGGAGAACTAGCTGAAAAAAGTATTATCTTTGTGTTTTGATATGGGAATTATGCCATGGAAATCATAGCTATGTTTACTGGGAGATTTTTAAAAAAATTATTTTGTGTCTGTGTTGTGTATTTTTACAAAGTGTACATATTAAGTACTGAAATGACCTATGTTTAAAAATGTCTAGTTCCCATTTTTGTTTTATGTTTTGTAGATCTGTTTTTGTTGGGTCAGAAATAAACCAAGTTTAGCCAAATGGAATTTTATTTGTTTACTGGAATCTGTCAAAACCACAAAGAGAATTAGTTTAGAGTAGTGTTTGTGAACTAACTCAACCCTAAAACTTCTGCAGTTGTGTTAGCTGGAAGTTCTGCTCATCATATGATGCTTTAGGAGACTTCAAAACGTGACATTAGCTTCACCCTTTCAAGTGGTCCTATAAACCCTTTGATTTTTTTCCTGGTTTTTGTCTTGAGAATTCTTTTTGAAATGGTTTGGAGTTTCTTATGCCTATAAATAAATTCTAAGATGTGCTATTCCATCAGTTGCCCCATGTTACAAGCTGGTTTACGGTTTTTAGTGCATCAACTTACAGCAACAATCTGGTTTATCTCTTAGTCATGTTACTTTGTAAATTACTAATTTTAAAATGCACTGAATTATTATGACTTACAAAAATATAACAATTATCCAATTATAAAGATGTACAAAATCATTATATGTTAAAAACTTTTTTCTGGATCGCTTTTCATGACTGCGAGTCAAAACATGAAAAAAAGAAAAAAAAAAAACCACAAGTGAAGAGTGCATGTCTTCATCTGTGTGTAACTGATCATGTCTGACAGAAGCATAGATGATGTTAAACTTCCGAGGAGCCGGATCTACTGACAGAGATGTGTCAAAAATAGAACGGTGTTTGCCTTATTTTCTCTGAGTGAGATGCAAAGATACACCAGGCTTTTGTGATGAAGGTTACATATTTTCCTAGTGTGCAAGTGATTCAAAGAGATGCAAATAATTTTAAAAGTACTGATAAACTTCCTTACCTTTTTATTGTATTCTCTATATGTTTAATTGAACTCTCCTGGAGCTATTTGTACTCACTCTATAGAAATTGATATTGTTGCCTTTGTGAAAAGCTGGAGGTTAATTTAATTTAAAAAAAAAGTTAAATTTTCTTTAATTTTATGTGTAGCAGGTTTTTTCCCCCCATCTCCATTTAAGTTGGAACATATTCAAAGCTGGTTAAAAGGAATATTTAATGGAACGATACTTACTCCGGGAACTTTTACCACCACAGGAGAAGAATTAGTAATTTTTAATGCTGAGAGACAACTTGGTACAAGGGAAAGCAGCTCAGAGTGCAGATTCCACCACTTTAGGCTTACTTTAGACTTTAGGCTAATGTACAATCAGTGAATTCAATTTTAAGAGTGCAAGGGTGACACTGGGCTTACTTACTCTCTGCAGTGTGCTGTGTAAATGTCTACATCTGAGCTCATCATCTAGACTCTTCATGTAGTCAGCAGAGAGAAATTTTACAGAGCTATTAATATCGTCATCAGGTAGGTGTAGAAAATAAGTGAATTGTGACATAAAAGTGCTTATTGCTTAGCATGGATTACAAGAAGATCATAGAGTGACAAACTGAAATGGCAACATCTGAGTTTTAAGTGTCTACACGTAGGGAAGATAAAGGGTCTTTTTGTTCACCTGACTGAATGAACTGTAAACTATATGGTTATTAAAAACCATTCACACCTTTACCTTTATGGTAAAAATGTGAAGCCAGACAAATATTTGAAGCATTATCCACAGCTATCAAAATACATTGGCTTCACTTTGAAAAACAAGAACTTCTAAAGTATTTGTGAGGTTTTTATGTGTCAGTGGTTCAACTGGTAGTTTTCTGGTGTATTTCAGTGTAAGCAATTTTTATTGCTGTATGTGTCCTTCTGGCTGTCAATCCCAAAACTTGTTCATTCCTCATTTCATTACCTAAAATTGCAGTCATTCTTTCATTCAGAATAATTAACTTATAAAAGCATTATCTGAAGAACAGTTATTTTTGCAGAAGTATTTGTGTTTCAGTAGGTAACTGGAAATTTTATTTCATGGTGGATTATCTTAGACAAGGAGCAGAAGTTTTACATTAGCTATATTGATGAAATTTCTATGAGGAGTGATATATATATACTTGTTTTTCACCAAGGTGTTAAGCTTTGAAATGCTCTCCAGACTTGGGGCGGTAGGCAGCAACACCAGTTCAGGAGAAACCTGAAGATAAAAACCCAATTAGTTTTAGGAATAACTTAAATAACCAGTGAAGGTAGAAATTATATGTTTAAATATAGAAATAGCTGTATGTTCCCTTTCCTAAGCTCTGCCGGAGGAAAGGAAGACCATGTCATGTGGCTGAAGAAGCTTGAAAACTATTAACACCTTAAGTTGCCTCAGCCAGAGATGATCAAAGTCTTAACATCTCAGACAGTGCCATCACTAATGCTTCTCTTCAAGCAAATCTGTTTTGTGGCAGAATAAGTCAAAAGACATAGCCTTCTTTCCTGTTGTCTGCAAGCATTCTTCCTTTCTGTGCAGCTTGTGGGAAGAATTAGAGTTTGACCCTACTCGCTCTTTCCTAATACTCTTATGAATTAATGAAATAAAGCATAGTGTAAGTACAGCATTGAATACTTCAAGCTCAAAAAAAAAAAATTGAAAAAGAAAAAGATACCATTCATAGAAACACAGTTATCAAAGTTCAGAGGCCAGAGCTGTGCTGTTATTGAATGCTTTTGATAAGTTCTGCTTCGTGGTTTCCTTTGGCTGAAGTAATTAGTCTGCTTGTGTTGCTGCCTCTCAGTGTGCATGGCTGGTACGAATCCCTACTTTGATACAGCCAGTCCTACTCTGTAATGTGGTATTTTGTGTGTTCCCAAAAACTTTAAGTACTGGGAACACTACAACTTGCTCTTATTTAAGTCACATTATTCTTTTAAAGTATGGGAACTGGAGTTGAAAATGACCCTTCTAACCATTAGCATTAGTGATTTTGAAAGTTGATTGACCTAACAGGGACAGGTTTAAAGCTGTGAGTGAAAAGACATTTGACAGAGTAAAGCCAGTGGAGAGTCTGTAGATCTGTGGCTTTGAGGGGGATGTGTAGATGAACAGGAAAATTCCAGGTGGTGAATAGAGAATCTCTGTACTAGTTTTTGCTCACAGCATCTTTTAAAAATGTTGTGTTTGAGATATTACTTTTATGAAATTGCTTTTCTTGTGCACTGTATGTTGTGCTGTGTTTGAAGTCCCTACAGGGACTTCAGTTTAATAACTATGCTGTAGGTCTTGTTCAATTCCTTATAAATAAATTCATTCGAATATTTGGGACTGTTGCTTTCGGTGGTTGCTATTGCTGTGCTTAGTTCTGACTTATGCATAAGGAATTCGAAGGTTTAAATTGTTTATTTGTCTGTATTTGCTGGACACATTTGTAGCCTAAGAGGATAGAGTTTAATGCTCTTTGGGACTTCTTGGGCCCCTCCTGTTTCTCACTGTCTTTACTGTTAAGATTTCTTTGGAGATAAGACAGCTTCTGCTTAGAGCATGTGGTAATTGTTGACATTCCATAGGTAGGAGTGATGAAGCCTTTAGTAGTATATAGTGTACTATGTGAGATTGTCACCTGATCCAGAAGTTTTCTCTGCAGATGATGTATGTATCATAGCCTCAGTTATCATTTTAAAATTGAAACAGTCATCAATATGCCAAGGCTAATTCTTGAGTGTTTGAAATAAGAGGAGAGGGAAAACTGCCCAGAAGTTTAGTAGAAAAATGAGTTGGTATCTGTCGTGCTTGGTAATGAGGATTGCAACTATTGCTCTAGGCTTCTTGTGCCTCGTATGAGTCACTGGTACCAAAGTTTTTCCACTGTTTAACTGCTGTGGTTTTAGGAAAACAGAGGCCATTTGTCTTTTCAAGACTGTTTTAGGTATTTCCAGGCGCTCTACTTAAAGCTTGTTATTTTAGCAGTAGTGATAAACACGTAACATGCTTCCATGGAGAGCACTTGTGGTATCACGTTGTATAAATGCACAGATATGGCACCTGCATGTGCCCATGTATTGTAGAGTGACATGCAGCAGCATTAATTTCATTTTCACTTTAATGCAGTTCACAATTTCTGCAGCTGCAGAAGCAAGGTCTTACGTGAGCTTAAACAGTGCTTGACAGGAAAAGAAAGGATCCATATAAAGAAGTTTTTATGGAAGGAAGCTGGTTTTGATAATTGTGATATGAACTGGTACTTCAGCTAGTTTACTAGTAACAGATTTAGTGTGTTCAGTTAGGACTTAGTTGTGATACGTGGATTTAGTTGTGATACATTAATATCTGAGTATCTATGTAGTGGTTGTGATATAATATGAGGTTAGATTTTACTCTTTAAAGAACCAAATCAAAAGTAATTTTCTTGGTTTTTTTCCAAAAATAACCATCTTTAAAGACAGAATTACGTAATAGCAAACTTTCTTTATCCCAATAGCCCACTTACCTAAAGTTTAAGTTCAGGTTTACCTGTGTTTATGTATGTAAACTGTAAACTGGATGGTTCATTTATATACCAGATAAAGTGATCTTTCGTTGCCATTTTTTCCTTTCTTGTTTTAAATCTCAGTGCCGTTTTCAGTGAAACTCCATTATTTTTTCTTGATGATCTGTGAGTGTATCTCGTTTACTAGAAAAAAAGCCAAAGAAATAATGTCAGTATTTAGTTTGATTTCTTGTTCAGTTTCCTTTTGGTTAAAGCTTCAGCAATGTAAGGACAGCAAAAACGTCTGTGAGGAGAGAAAAGAGAAGGTCCTGAGGTAGAGGTGTGTTTGATCTAGCACTTCTCCAAAGTACGTTTTTAAAAAAGAAATTCTTCTCATGCAATATGCATCTAGTCAGTCTTAGGCTCACTAAGGTACAATGAAATTTAATCCCATATTATTTTTTTTTTCTTTTTACCATGAATTTAGGATCATAATCTAGTTTTAATTCAGAATCTAGTACTTGAAAAAAAGTGGAGTCTTGAGTTATTTTAAATGATGTCTTTTTCCATCTGGATGTGATGGCATGGAATAATAATTAACAAGTGCAGGTGAAATGGCTCTTCTTATGAAAGATACAGTTTTAGGTTCATGTGCGTGTATGGAGACATACAATACAACTTTTATTTTCAATCTTACTTAAGATGTCACTCTGTGGCAATTTATTTAAAGCATGAAGAGTTCTTGCAAGGAAATGATAATATTCTGGTGAGGTTACAGGAACTCTCATAAAATGCACTTTCAATCTTAACTTGTTTTAGTAAAGATTTTATCTGAAAATTTCCTAGGTGTTTGAGTGAGCTCCAGCATTTAAATCTCACTGGCTCTGGGTTGGCATCCAAAGAAGGGGTTTTGTGCTTCCAGCAGGTATTATCAGACCAGAACTTCTGTCTTGCAGACATTCATGAGCTAATGAAAAGGAAGGAAGAAGGTGTTATATCTACACAAATTTGAAAATAATTACCAGGAATGAAGAAAGGAAAAGCTTTTAATCTTAGGAGTCAAGGTGCTTACATATCCTAGGTCTAGTGCCTTTTTGTGTAACAAAAGATGATCTGGGTTTTTTGTTGCTCTGTCTATGTGGTTCAAGAAGAATAATTTCCTCTTTTCCTTAGACTCTAGTGTTCTGTTGACTGTCCCCAACCTCCTTCTCTCATATTTACAGAGAAGTGGAGGAGAAAGGGAAAGGGGTAGATAAATTTATCAGTTAAGTAGGCCGAAGAGACGCAAAACAACATAGCTATTTATTTTCAAACCCTTCTTATAACTACCTATTCCAACAGATTTCTTAATTGCTCTTTTTCTAGATTCATACTGTTCCTAAGAAGTTGAAACTTCCCCCTCTTGTATCTTCGGAGATACAAGCCTTGTTTCTGATATGTTTTACAAAACTTTGCTTTAATCATGGAAATACTTAGGGTGATCTTGTGCATAGGCTGATCCCTCTTCTCCAAAGTCTTCCCTCCAGGAAGGACTGAATGAGACTTTTCCTCAAGCCAAAATTAATGCAAAGCTTTTATTTGGAGATGTACATTTAAATGACAAAGTGAAAGTGTTGATAAAGAGGAAAGTTTGAAAAACGAAGAGCCCAGAATAATGTTAAATAACTTCCTTTTTATTCTGTTGCACTCACTCCACTGGGTTCAAACTGCATTCGATCTGCAATGATGTAAAACGTAAAACTTCAAAGAGGTTTTGGAAGATCTATTTTATAGTGGTATGCAAAGTCCAGCATTAAGTTTTAAGTTGTGTTTGCTCCATGACACTTGTTTTTTTGTATCTTTTTGGAATGTAGTTTTTTAGATAAGCTGGTTCTTACTGCTGAGGTACGTGCTTATAGTATAGATTAGTCACAGAAGTGCTGTACTAAGTTGATTTGGCCTAGATTAATACCTTCAGACTCAGACAAAGTTGTTAAAGTAATTTTGACATTTAGAAAAATTCCTAGGTTTTAAACTATAATAAATTCTATAGTAATTTATTTATTTTTATCTCAAAATCTCTTGCAGAATTAAATTTATATGTATTTTCAGTAAATTTCACGTAAATAAGAAAATCATGCATGAGATCTGTTGAGAATTTTATGAAGTGAACTCCATCTGACCCTGGAGCCAAGAAAGTGCTCTGTAGGTGATGCTTTTTGTTGGACCAGGTCTGAAGAAGTCAGTTTCATTCTGACTGCCTTTCATTTCAGCACAAACATCCTAAGGTAGTTGATTGCCTTACAAAGCTTTAAATAGAAAATCTGAACAGGTGGTTTGGGTTCAGGAAATAAAATAAGCTATATTAGTGTAGACAGGGAAAATTCTTTTCTCATTACACACTACTTGGATGGAATTAAGCAGACAGCTCATGCTGAGAAATTTGAAACTCAGAGAATGCAACAGTTAAAAAGACAGACAATAAATGTGGTACTTATTCAGAGGTGGATCTAAACAGTCTACAGTAGAACAGCTAACTCAAAATAAACAAACCAAAATAACAGAACCCCCCCCCATTATGTTATCTTTGACAATGAAAATCTATTTTATAAACCAAGCATAATGATGACTTCATTTCTCTGATTAAAGTTAGTCATCTGTTTATTTTTCCAGGGTTAGTTAACTTTATCCGCATGGGATTATGTTAGCAATTATGTTTAGAATGAAATCTCTCTTCATTTTTAAACAGATTTGGGGGAGGAGAGAAGAGAAAAAATATTTATTTGCCACTCAGTAATCCAGTCCAAATGTTCAACAGTCCCTCTGTGGCAAGAGGCAGCATATGACTTTTAGGCTAGACTTGGTGCTGAACACATTTGAACAATAAAACCTTAGATCACTAATAGTTGAAGTATTTATTTCTAATTTGCTCACCATCTGCTCTGAGATTCTTTGGTTTATATTACACATATTTAAAGATCCAAAGCCTTTTTATACTGAAATTTTTAAAAAATTCTGTTACCTTGGTCTAAGAAGTAGCACTGTAAAGCGTTGCATGATCTCTCTTAAGAAGTTCACAGATGTTTGATGCTGGATTTTTATTGTTTCATACCTTGTCATCCTTATGTTTGTTAAATAAGATTCTTTTTGAGAAAACTGCAACTTTATTTTGGTGGTTTTATGCTACTTTTTTTTTACTAGGTAATTAACAGTATAAAATGAGCCTATAGATTTAGAGCAGACCTTCAGAGTTATTTTAGATGGTGCTGATACATTCCTATATTTTAATTTAGAAACTCCCAGACATGGGTGAGTGTTGTGTATTAAATTCAGCACCTGATCACATGCATGTTGGAAGGTATCCAGAGACTGGGCAAGCAAAGACTGCTACTTCCTAGTTGTGCCACCGAAATTAAGATTAACTCCCTAGAGAAGACAATTGAATTAACACAGCATGTTTTATGTGCAACAAAAAAACCCTAACCTGTATCTCTACTTTGCCTACAACTTTCAGAAGTGCAGTCAGGTACACACTACAGCATCTATGAATAAGCTGATTTTTCACATTAAACATTTGTTGTCTTTTCTTAATTATATTTTAACGTTAAATTTTAATGGTTTAATTATGTGTACATTACCATTACACACTAAGAGAAATATTCTGGCTCAATACTGATGGCTGTTTTAAATGGTAGGTTTATAATTTGGTGTTTTTTCTCATTGCTTAGGTTCTTTACTAAGCTCAGCTAAGCAAATTAGTGATGTTAAACAGAAAAATCAAAACCTGAAAATACTAATCATTTTATTTTAGCTCTGATGTGTGCTTTATGCATTTGTATAAAGAAAACATTCATGCCATATCATTAGCAAACAAATAATAATCAGCCAGACATGAAGTATTAGTAAAAGACAAGAAGATTTTATGATGAAGACAGGAGAAATAATAGAAATTTGCAGAAGGGCTGTTGTTGTATCTTGTAAGGAATAGCTAGAAAATTAGATTAATCAAGGAGCAGACATTTGGAAGAAAGTTTGTGTGAATGCCTGACAGTCTTGCTCTTTCCCTCATTTCAAATGTTGGCAGGGTAGCATGCAGCTCCAAGGGAAATGTGCTCCTTTCATACTTGAGTAATTGATGAATTGTATGCAATATGCAAATGAGAATCCATAAATCTTATGAATGACAGCTTAATTTATGTGAGCCTTAATGAATGCAGGATTAGATTTTAATTAAATATCCTCAAAGGCACCCTGAGTAGTAGGGTTTTTTAGGCCTTGTTTTTTTGAAGACTTGTTTCACATGGAGTGCATTTTATGAAAGAAGAAAATCAGGCAAAGAACTTAGTAGAAATGTTTTTGTGTTTCAATGATAAGCATTGTTCTGTTTTGTGAAGCAAACAGTACTTCAACTGATAATAAGCATTGAACAAAATATCTACAGATCTTTTTTGTACTTCCTACAGAATTTCCCAAATTTGATTACCTTTAATTGCTGCTGGCTTCTGATATTTTATGCTATTTTTAATTACAGGGAAAGTTATTAAAACTTTTCCAAAAACAAACAGTGTCTGCAGAAGAGTTCATTAAACTTTGATTGGCTATATGAATGTTTTAAATGCTAAAATCTAATTCCACTAAAACAAGGTGTTCCCACCCTATTTTGAAAATTGCATCTCTAGACAATACATAATGAGATAAAATGATAAATAACACAGAAGGTTGTAAATAACATTTAGCAAGCAGAATTCTAAGATAAAAGTGTTCTGCAACAGTGCCTGCTATTCCCAGCTGTCTTTGGAATAAGGGTACTGATCCTGTTCCTCTCACACCTGCTTTAAATTAGCTGTTAAGAATGTGGCAAGAATCTGCTTGAAATGTGAGCGGAAGTTGAGCAAACTTCGGAAGTGCAGGCAGTGAAGTTGTGCAAGATGTGGTTCATCTGCCTGATTTCACTGATTGAGTTTGTCCATGTTACTTGTTAGTGTGTCCACGGCCAAACCACCAGTCCCTTCAGGTGATTTTCTACTGGCCTGTAACTTCTGTAAATACCACCAAAAGAAAAGATCAGAAGTAGTAGCAAGAACATGGAGAAGGGTAAAGAAAATTGGTCTCTTCTGGTTAATGCGTAGGTATAGAGGAGTCCTTGCAAATCTCTTCATCTCTGAGACAGAGCCCTTCAAGTCAGCTCTGAGCAGGCATGGAGAGCTGCTGGGAGAAGTGGCCTGTGTCACAGTGCAGCAGTGCTTACTTCCTCTGGATGTTCCTGCGTGGCTGGGAGCTTAAATAAAGAGCTGTACAAGAATTTCAGTAGAAGAAAGTGTAAGACAAATTGACACGATGAATCCCAAGAGACCCATGACATTCCATTTTAAGGGGAAGTCAGGTATGAAATAGCTGAGCAGTTAATGCAAAGTTGTAACCTCCTGCTTAAAACACCATCGGTATTGGTGTAATGGTGGCAAATATGATGCTCAAAAAGGGTCCTTGAGGATGTTAGAGAACAGACCTGGAAGTCTGGATCTATACGTCACAAATAAGTAGAAAGAATATTGCTGA
Organism: Oreocharis arfaki; assembly: GCA_013398015.1. Taxonomy (NCBI): domain Eukaryota; kingdom Metazoa; phylum Chordata; class Aves; order Passeriformes; family Paramythiidae; genus Oreocharis; species Oreocharis arfaki. The sequence continues at coordinate 117,587 of VZRR01013742.1, forward strand.
TGGGCATTAGATAAATATGATGTACTGGACAAGAGTCAGTACTGCTTCTTGGTAGATGGCCATTCTAAAACATTGGTGAATATGCAGGAAAAGGCTGCCCAGTTGATAAAATTTACTTGGATTCACAAAAAAAAATTATCAAGGTTTCTCAGCAGGGAAATTACGTTGCCGTGAGTCGTTCAGAAAATAGCTCGTTAAAAAATAGGAAACTGACCGGTTTTTATTTGGTTTTTTTTTTTGCTAGTTGGGAAAGGTCTTATCACAAACAACCATGAGACTTCAATACTGATCTGTGTTTTTCAGTATCTTCATAAACAATATGGCAGCCAAGGGAAGTAATATTACATTAAAAATTAAATGTTAGAACTTCTCTGGCTAAAGAGAAGATCACTGTAGTTGAGGAGAGAGAGAATGAGGGAGGAAGGCTAAGACAGAGGTCTGTAAAACTGGGAGTGTAGTGAGAAGGGAACATTCTTCTAGTAAGAGAACTAGATGTCACCAAATGAAACTAACAGATGGTAAATTTAGCAAAAAAATTCCCGGCTTCATACAATCAATACTTAAGTTGCTAGATATACTGCCACAGGACATTGTATGTGCCAAAAATTGTGATAGAGTTTCAGAAAATTACAATTAAAGTTTAGGTAAGAAAAATCCATCCAAGATGCTAAAATACCACTGCACAAGGTTCAAATTACTGGAGGCTGGGAATGTATCTTCCTGGTTCTGTATCACTACATGGTTTTCCTTTTCTAGAAATCTTCCTTTAGGCAGCTAGTGATGGTCATCACAAGGGACAGGATATTTGGGTAGGTGAGTCTTTGGTTTCACCCAGCATGGTTACTGTGGTATGTGTTGCAGCCCTTGTGTATTGCCAGAGACATGCATGGGGCATAAAGAGAAAGCATAAGGCATTTGTAACTGAGTGTGCACACTAAAAATCCTAACAAGCAGATGAATTCTCAAATTGTTTGTTGGGGAGAGGAAAAGACGAAGTGAGACTGGCATGAAGAGTAGCATATTTGGAAAAGAATATATTTGTTGACCACTGTCCAAATATAGGTGACTGCTGTCTGTAATTATCAGGACACAGTTAACGGGTCTGGCAAATGCTTAAGTAGGAAGTTTGAATGGATATTTGATACAAAATTGCAGTGTGAATGATGTGTTATTGGACAGTTGAAGAAAAAGAAAGGGAAGAGCAAGAGGTAAAAGTGATTTTCATTTCTATGCTCTCATTCTCCTCTACTAAAATGGAACCTAGGTATGTGTCCTTTTCAGAACTGTAAGTAATTTGCAGCCCTTTTATGTTTTAAAGATAGGTGTCAGAAAACATCTTTCTTCAATTATTTTATCTGAATGCTGACATTTTCTTTTCACAAACTTCAAATGGTGACTGTGTCAACAAAAGGGTGTATGAGTCCCTTCAAGAACTTAAATAAGCTGCTCCAGTAATGACCCCATGTCTGGTAATGAACTAGCAAAAGGTGGTGAAGGAAGTGATCCAGCAATGTCAGCATTATACATCCTGTATGAGCTATTTCAGACGTGGCTTTGTGTTTACCATGTAGACTTTTATAATGCTTTATAATGAGCTTTGAATGATTGCTTACTGTTATTTGCCTGGAGACTCCATTCTAGGTAGTGACTTCCATTTGTGAAATAAAAGTGATAGTTGGAGAGAAATGAAAAAAAAAGAAAAGTCTCAATTTTTATACTGAGCTAGTTAACATACACTTAGATTTGTTTTATTAGTGGGTGCATTTAAATAGAAAGACCAGTAACCTCCCTAAGGAAATAAGAAAATAAAGTAGCTCGGCCATTGAAAGCTTTAATTTCTTTCCATATAAAGGTATGTTTCTAAAAGCATACTATATATATAGTTTAATATATATGTATTCATTTATCTGTCTTGTTATATTTCTTCCTAAGGAAATTGTAGAAAATCATACAAGAATTTTGAAGCCTTTAGCTAGAATATGTGCATATATGGCACATGTATTTTATTCTCTGTATACTGTTTTTATTTACTTACTCTTTCTATGTTAAATATGAACATGGACTTTGATCTTAAAAGTAAAAAGGATGGATGAAGGTGAAAGAAAGGGGAGATGTCTGCCTTCACAATTATGAGATACAAATAGAGTTCCACCAGATAAAATGTCTCTGTAATCATATTTAACAAACTGTAATATGCTACAATTTGCATCAGATTCACTGCCTGCGATGCATGGTTTTTTTCAAGAAGGCCTGCATGGAGTTTATAACAAAGAAATTCTTTAAGTGGAAATACATATGGATTCTCTGCAAAGCATGAATTTTGTCTTGTAAGAGGAATCAGGCCCAATATATCTGCTGTAATTGTGAGAGGTAATTATAAGATCTCCTTGAAAAGGACGTTTTTACAGATCTCGATTTGGCTTTCAGCATTTATGAATTTGAATTGACATCCTTAGCACAGTGCCAATTCCGCATGACTAGATTCATTCCGCAAACGGAGTTTAAATGGCTGCGTGTGTATGTTTAGCTGTATGTACTGCTAAACTCACCAGGGCAGGGTTTTGTGCAAGAGTCAAATTGTTACCCTGGTGTGGTTTTGGGAAGAAGGTGATTTTAGTTGTGTTGAGCTTTTTGGCATCCCAACCAGATAATTAAAATGATATGGTTTATTTTCCAGTATAGTTGCCGGCTCATTTTAGACTCAGGTTAGGTTTTAGCTGACCAGGTCTGGGGGAGAAGAATTGCTGTCCTGGAGTGAGAAGCCACCAATTTTTGCGGTCCCAAAGAAGCAGAATCATTCTGCTGTGCCTCTCCTTGGCTATGGAGGGAGCAGAAGGATTTCCACACTGCTTGAATCCCTCAGCCTCTAGATAGCACAGCTGGGCTTATTTACCATCTGACTGAATTTCCACTAGAATGAGAACTTCTAGCCCACTCCACCTGATATATTTTCTTTCAAAATCCATCCTTTTCCCAGTCAAAAGTAACATAAAAATTTTTGTTTTCTTCTATCAGTGAGTAAACTTCCTCTTTGTTAGTTGAGAGTTTTACTAATTTCCCAGAGAGGAAGCCTGGGAATTAACTGGAGTCAGTCAGTGTTCAGCATACTCTTGCAGTGGAGATGACCGCCTTATACTTGGTTATCAAGTGTAGCCAGTATGTCAAGAAAAGCAATTGTTCTCCTCTCCTCTTCAACACTTGTGAGACTGGAGCATTTCGTCCAGTTCTGGGCTCCCCAGTTTGAGAGAAGTATTGGAGCGTGTGCAGGGAAGGCCACCGTGGTGGCTGGGAGCTGGAGCATATGTCCTGTGCAGATGGGCCGTGGGGGCTGGACTCTTCAGCACTAACATCAGAAGGAAAAGGGAGGATTTTGTTGAGGTCTCCAGCTACCTCAAGGGGGACTCTAGAGCAGATTTTTTTCAGGGGGGTTCTGCAAAAGGATGAGGGAACCGAAGTCCTAGGTTGCAATAAGTAGAATTCTATCCATAGATAGCAGGGAAAATAAAGTCGTCATGAGAGTCATTAAACACTGGAACATATTGCTCAGTGTGGTAGAAGGTTTTCTAACCCTGAAGATGTTGAAAGCTCACCTAGACAAGGCCCTGAGTAACCTGTACTCGTTATTTTTTCCCTGGGCAGGGATTGGACTAGACAACCTCCAGAGGTCCCTTTCAAACTAAGAAGTTCAATGATTCTGAGTTAGAATCAAAGAACCATTAAGTTTGTAAAAGACTTCCAAGCTTAAGTACAACCTTTGACTGAATATCACTATGCCCACTAAACCATACTGCAACAGACTAAATCTGCCTTGTGCCTCCTATACTTCTCTTTAACCATAACCACAATATTTACAGCCAATTTCCACTCAAATTCACTTTTGATTCTACTTCTCTATTTTAACGATGAAAAGTTAGTTTTGGTAAGTTTTAAGTGTAACACAGTATTTTGTAGGGTGAAGTTACAAGTCTGTACTTCTTTAGCTGCCTTGTGAGTCCATCTTGATTCATCTTTGCATGAAACAAGTTACAGCAAACAACAATTGAATCTAGTTTTGTTGAACTTAGCAATTTTTGAATGTGTGCAGCTTTTAGATGGGGAACAATAAGCAACCATACTCCCTGGAATGTGTTATTCCAGAAGTTTGGAGTATGTGTCTTGATTTGCGTGCATTATCTGACTGATCATGTTTTCTCTAGGCCTCAGTATGTTCACTTCTAAAGAGGTAAGTGCTACTGAGTTGCTTGATTTAGCATTTGATTTTGCCTCGATGGGATTGCAGACACAGAATGTGTTCTTGCATAGAGTAATATTGACAGCCTATGACATGCATCTCATGTAAAGGATTTTGAAAAGTTGTTGTAGGTGATAATGGCGATGGTAAAGTGTCAGAAGCCACCTAATAATCTGATCATAACTGACAATGGAGATGCTTTTGTAGTATTTACAAAATCATTATAAGCTGGATTAATATGGCAGTTGCATTTTGAGCATATGAAAGAAATATATCTGAAAAATTATTAGCAGTGATGGTCGGTTAAAGCAGATTCTTAATGGAAATTCTAGGAGAGCCCTGAAATTTAAAGAAGTTTAAGGTACTATAACAGGTATGGGCAATTTTGGACAATTTTTTGCAGTGGTTTAAGTGTTTTCATAGATAGGTCATCGTGCCCCATGTCTTCACATATATATGAATTGTAGTTTAGCAAAAAACAAAGCAGGTAGCTTAAATCTTACTTAATTTATACTCTCAGTACTAATTTCAGTGGATAAGCATATTTGTATATATGTTTTTTTAAATTATCTCTGTTGGGTTGTTTCCTTGGGCTTTGGAATAGATACACTGATATTATAATTGGTCTTTCATTCTTTGCTGTGCTGTGGTGCTTGTATGTACTTCCAGTGTCAGTGGCCACTCATTTTTTAATGTTATTTAATGCCAGATTAGCATTTTTTAATGGTGTTTGTAATGTATAACCCACCATTATATTATTATTGTCAAAACTGATAATCAGACCCAAGCAGTGTGGGAGACACTGAAGGAACCTGAATAAATCTAATAGGAGTCTGATCATATCCCAAATGCATAGCAAGTTACATTACTTTTCATGATCCCTCTCTTCTTACTTCTGTCTGAGTTTTGGAAACGTGCATGTGATGAAGATGAGAGAAGAGCTGGCCTATGTGCATAACTTCGATAACTAAGAATCTCACTGATTTCAGACACGTCGTATCTCGTACTATAGTTACAGCCTTGCATCTGTTCAGTCAATGTGAATACTCACATCAGTAAAAGTAGAATTAGTAGATTTTATTGGTATGTATAATATTCCACAAAATGGTGAGAAAAGTAATCAGAACAAATAGCTTCCAAAATATGTAAAAAAAATCAGCTGGTGATCCTGTTTTGGTGATTTTTTCCATTTAAAACAATGTAAATTAGCTCTAATTCTGTTAAGCACAAAGAAATAAAATTCATACTTCAGATTTGGATCTAAATGACAAAACCAAAGCCCTCAGTCTTGTGAAAATGCTCCAAGAGTTCTCCTCTTCATCCTACAGCATTGGTAACATTTTCAGGTGCTGGCTAAAGAAGACCAGCACTTTCAGTGTGGTTGAGTGCTGCGTAGAATGGAAAGGTTTGTGAAGGTCTGATTCGTAGCTTTGTTTTCATTAGCGCTGACAAATGGCAGATATGCAGAAGTGTTAGGTTGGAAGCATTTGAAGGTGTTTGGTTTGAAGCATTTGTTGAGTAATCAAAATGTAGTAATTATACACACAACTTGGTGGTTTTAACGACTCTTGACTTGCCTACATCATACAAGACTTGGCTGGTGCCAGGTAGACTTGGCAACAGCTCTGAAAGGTGTGAGTCATGGGAATAGCTGGCAGATCCCAGAGATACTAGTAGATATCTGAGAAGAAAAAAGTTCCTGACCTCTTTCAAGAAAGGCAAAGGGAATATAAAGATCAAAAGTTAGAACCCCTTTGCTAGTCAGTTTTGCTGTATTTTGAATTTCAGACATCATGGATTACCTGCTTGTTCAGTGGCCATCTAAATTGAAAGTAAAGACCATTAGAAATCAGGTTACTGACATTGCTAAGGTAACTGTTGTTTTGCAATGTCATGGTGAGTTGTGTTACCCATTGTGGACATCTCGCTGGTACAATATAACAGTTTTGTTTTGGGATTCTCTTTAAATGGAATATTTATAACTATTGTAGAGCAGATGATTTACAGAGGCTGCAAGCTGCTATGCAACTGCCATTGGCAAAAGACAGCTGCTGCTGCTGTAGGCAATATAGGAATACCTGCTATGATTCACTTAGAAAGTGTTATGAAACATAACCTTAGAAGATGTTCACAGATACCTACAAACAAAGTTGCAAGGACATGAAAAAAATTTGTCTTCTTGTAACTATTGTTTCAAAGCAGCCAAAACAATAATTGAGCAAAAGAGATTGTTGAAAAAATTATGTGCAGAGCATGTGAACACAAAATTAAAATGCAGTACTGCTTACCTCATCTATTTCTAGTTACAGAATCACAGAATGGTAGGGGTTGGAAGGGATGTCTGGAGATCATCCAGTCCAACCCCTGTGCCAAAACAGGGTCACCCAGAGCAGGTTACACAGGATCACGTCCAGGCGGATTTTAAATGTCTCCAGATAGGAAGACTCCACAACCTCTCGGCAGCCTGTTCCAGTGCTCTGGTGCCCTCAAAGCAAAGAGGTTTTTCCTCATATTGAGAGGGAGCTTACTGTCTTTCAATTCGTGCCCATTGCCCCTTGTTCTATCTCTGGGCACCACTCTGAAATGAGTTTGGCCTTATCCTCTTGAAACCTGTCCCAAGATGTTTGTATGTATTGATAAAATCCCCTCTCAGGTTGTTTCTTCTCTAGGCTAAATATGGAAACTTAACATTTACTTAACTACTTTCTAAATGTCTCTTGCCCTAATATTGGGTTAGATGCTTTCTTGAACCTACTGTTGTATTAGTTAATTTATTAAGAATTTGATATCAGGTTTCTGCACTGTTCTTTCACAGGCATTGCCTCACAACCAGCAATGAAAATATGATATATTAGAAAGACTAAATTTTGAATTTTATATCTGTGGGATGGTGTGGTCAAACAAGTTTTGTATAAAATTTTGGATACAAATTTATTCCATGAAGAAAGAGCTTGATTTCAGCTTTGGAAAAATGTATTTATTACCAGAATGAGTAAATAAAAAAGCCCAAAACTTCAGAAGTCCTAAGGTACTGAGTCTTCAATAGGTCAAAAATGTATTAGTTTTTTATATTCTCTTCTGATACTCTGATTATATTGTTGAATCATAGCTGCTTCAATTTACCTTTATCTAATTTCTTACATTTTCACATGAGAAGAAGAAGATATGTCCCAAATATCCTTTAGGATAGGTGCAGATTTATTGTAATTGAATAGAAATATTAAAAAAAAAGCCATCCTATGCAAGTGTGTAGGAAGATGTTGTGCCCTTAGCTTTTTTAAAAAACACCCCTTGGTTAATGGGGAACTTTACTTTAGAATTGTTGGTGTAGTACAGCTCACTCAGTTCCTCTTAATCGATTTGACCACGATAACTGAACTTTTTTTTTTCCCCATGAATTTTCTTTATTGTTTTGAAAAATGTATGAAGAATACATTTGGTGCTTTGCATATGTGGTGATTTCTATATATACTACAAAATGCTGACAGGGGAGTGATAAATTTGTTTCTGGCATTGAAGGGCTGTATCTTGAGGGGACTTTTCTTCTTTGATTCTTTATTCACAGAATGCTATTAGTATTGTTTGTTACAATGTAGGATATTTATAACAGGAAACATCTGTGGAGCCGTAATAAAGAATAGTTTTCATAAAGCAGTTTTACATTATCCTTCTACCAGTATCTGATAACAGTCACATTTATCTGGGTGTAGGAACGTTCTGACAGGTGTAAGGGATAACTGATTAATATAAACTCACTACTGCATGAAAATGAACCTTTTGATAAAGACATCTTAGTTAGAACTGATAAGTAAAGTACAGAGAACATAACTGTCTGCTATTATGTATCATTTTATTACCTTTATGTTGATCTTGATCTTTTAAATGGATAGTAAAGCATTGACAAAAGATGACTGAATATAGACATTTGTATAATGTACCTTTAGCAGGAGCATAATCTTTAGATCAAGGACAACTTAACAGGCAAAGGGCTCATAATTCATTAAAATAGAGACACTATCTAGTTCATAGCATGGAAAACTTAAACAATGTGGTATTCTGAGGATTCAAAATTAATACTTTTTCTATTTCTTTAAAATACAGCTCTATTTAGATTTTGATGGATTGAGAGGCAGATGAAAGTGTTGGCTAAAAATTAAAGATAGTTAAGAAATTTATTTCCTGTTTTATCAGTTACCAGAGCTTTTATGGACATATCCACGTTAACATCTCTCTGATATTAAGTTTTGAGCAGATGGATGCTGTGAAAATTATTACTTCATTTAATAAGATAGAAATAAAAGTGTTTCTCTGCTTATGTTTTTTCTGGGAACATGTTCTGACTCTTAAGTATTATTAATACAATATTCTGGTATTTTAAAGAGGAGAATAAGTGGAAACCTATGCCAATCTGAAACCCTATAGAATCTAGAAATTGTTGTCTGGATTAAGAGATAGCATCTTAAATCAGCCTGTTGGTATCATGGAGTGAACATCAGGAACTTCAGTATTTTGGTATGTGTTGATTTAATTTCATCTAGAAATAGGATCATTAACATTAGCTGAGAAAGTTGCAATTAATAGGAAAATATCATAGACCAAAGCACAAAGAAAACAAGTAGATACCTATAGTATTTTATCATATATTAGATATTATTTCAAAATGTTTGTGTAAATATATGTAGCCAGACAACATTAATTTATGCTTATTTAATAAAAAAATACAAGAAATCCAGTTCTGTATGCTGTAAGTAGAGTTTTTTGTCTTCAGTATTTGCAGTTTACTAATCATGCAATGAAACAAATACTTCTTTTTTGTCTGAGGCTAGAACCTTAACTGCTTAGTCTTTGCTACTAAGGTGGAAAAGGCAATGATGAAGTCTAAAAATTAGTAATAATTTCTGCTGTTTCTTAACCACTGGTGGTGATAGTTTTTTCAACTTTATTTTCTTTTGAAAAACTAAATTTGAGAGGAAAAAATGTATTTCCCATTTTAAGTCGTGATGAACTTTAAAACATTGTTTTAGAATAGTACAATTTCAATGCCATGTATGCATGGATAAATGTTGTATTTGTTGCCACCTCATCAGAACCTGCTAGATTGCAGGTAATCTGATTCTTTAATTTACTGTGTTTTTATTTTAAATAAAACTTAAGGTATGGTTTTATGTAACATACTTAGCGTCTGTGCAGTGGAAGTGGCCTCTTCAGTCACTGGTAGAACCTTGACATTTTATTTTTAATCAAAGAAATTTTCTGTCCTAAATTTAAAGGAATTTATGCACATGATTAAGCAATTTCTTGAATGAGGGCCTTCATTTTTACCAGCAGGGTACTGCATACAAACAGTAGTTTGTGCTGTGTAATTAAAATATGTTATCAGATTTGGCTTAATTAATGTTAAAACAAAGCAAATGCTTGATGCCTGCTTCAAGGACATGAAAAAAAAAGCTTTCCTGCTATTCTTGATTTGTCATGTTGTGCCAATGTTGAAAATGAATGAATTATGTTACGTGCCATAGTGACAGATTCTTTTACCTGAAATGTTGTTCTGCATATAGCACTTGTCTGAAATCAGTTGTTCATATGCTGGAGAAGTCCATGTACGTCTTGTATGCAAATTATTATCTTTTAATCTATTTATGAATATAGCAAGGTTGAGGTAGCAGAGGTCTGAAAAAATTAACATTGCATTATCTTTGTTTCTTGTGGGGTTAAAACTTTCAGAGCATGCTAATATTAATTGTGGTTAATTTTCCGTATTTTTATGGCAACTGAAAAAGAGGGGGGGCGTGGAGTTGCATCTTCAAAAATATACTGTCTCTGTCCAAGATGCTACATCAGCGTGCCAGTGAAATTTTCACATTTAAGGAATGACTGTATGATCCACCTCACGTGACTCTTATCTCTTCTTCTCCAGCGGCCAGTAGTAAAATTTGACTTGCATGAAATGGCAGGAGAACTATGTGACTGTTTATAAAGGTTGTTCAAGAATCTTTGAAACCTATCAGCATATGCATAATTCACATTACTTCTTCATTTGGATCCTTCTAATGCATGTTTAGTATGCGTGTGTTGTTTTAATAGTTATGTTCTGAGCCCAGTAACACAAGTGATATAATATTTTTTTTTAAACTAGGGAGGTCTATGTTGATAAATTCAGTTTTTCACATCACAGAAGGTATCATGCCTGTTGGTGATACACGTAGACTTGATAAAGAGGCTGAAATCTAAATAAACAGAACAGCTGAATTTTTGTTGCACTTGAAGTCATGGTCCATTTAATTAAAGAGTGAGACTTACTAGACGTGGAAATAGAGGACTTTGGCATACATAGGTGTTAATCTGACAAATTCCGAGAAAACTAAAATTTCCTTCCAAAAATGAAAGTTTAAAACACAAAACAGGAAAACCCTAAACAAACCCAAATTAACTCTTTATCGGAGAAAATACTTTTGAATTTTCAAGATGGGATTAACCTTTTTGAAATAATTTCTTTCAGAAAGAGATATAAAATCCTGGTTTGCTACAGTACTGAGCCACACCTCTGTAACATATCATTAGAGTTTTGGCACATTTTCAAAGTGAAATTTAATCAGAAAGAAGAAAGAAAGAAAAAGGAAAATCCACTAAAAGTATAAATAAAAAACAAACCAAAACCAAACCACAGAGATGATATTTTAGAATTCTTTAGTGGAATTGCGTCCTGGCAAAGGCTGATTTGAATAAATGAACCTCTCCTGACCATCATCTCTCACTGGCTTAGAAACAGAATGCTGTAAGTATAACATGTATTAGCTTTGGTGCTTTTCTCCCCATTTTTTTCTTTTTTTTTTTTTTTTAATATATATATTTACAGGTCTTGGCAATATCTGGGAGACCTTGTTTTCATTTCTGGTCACCACCTCAGCAAACTAATCAATGAGGCATGAACTGCTATCTGCAGAGAAAGAAATGAAAAATAAACCAGAGATAATCCTTCAGTTAAAAGGTTATTCTGCGCGATAAAAGCTATTTTGTTAATTTATTTACTTACTGGTACAGTGAGATAAAGTGAGGGAACAATTAGGGAATTCTAGTTGAAAGGATTTAAAAGGGCAATGACGACTTAATATTTTAGGTTATTTGATTGACAGTATAGTTACGCAGATATCTTGAACTAAAAAACCCTACAGTTTTCAGTGAGTCAAAATTCTGTTCAGGTCAATTAGTATTTTCTGCTATTAGTATTTTCTCTACTAATCATATCTTCATGCTCACAAATATTAGTTTAAATCCAAATTTTATTTTACATGGTAATTTGTCTAAATAGGATACTAAATTGTTTTTGTAAAGTGTCTGCAGCAATAATTGATTTTTCATGTTTTATCCTTATTTTTCATCTTTTCATATTTCCTGTGCTTCAAAATATACTAATATTCATAAAAACTTCATTGGTTTTGACCTATACGTAATCTAGTAGAGTATATTCGTAGTTTGCAGACTATTATGTGCTATTAAATTTGGGTCAATGAAGCTAATTAAGAATTATTTTCATATTCAGATGGTTATTTCTCTGTATAAACACCAAGACTAAGAAAATGATTAGTAAGCTCTTTACCTAACATGTTGCAGCAATAGTTTATTTTTTCCGAGTGTCTTGTTGAAAATTTTTAAAGTTAATTTATTTATCAAATCTTCCTAGTGTGCAAGTTTGCATTTTGGTTTGTAATTCTAATTAGTTGCAGACAAATTTACAACAAAATGAATACTTTGCATGCACATTTCTGCTGATTCACAGACACTTTGAGAAGCAGAGATACACAGAGGTATCTGTCTTTCTCCAAGTCTTTCAGGAGGGTTTGATCTCTGCTTGGGAAAAAAAGAGCAGCCCCTTCACCTTTGGAAGTGGACAGTGCTTTGTAGCGTTCTCTATATACAGAATAATCCTCTTTAAGGAGATTCAGTCTGTAGTTGTTGATACGTTACAGCTTCTGTCATTTTACAGGACTGAGGATTATCATTGCCAAGAAATTTTGTTTCTCTTTTGGATCTTCATCTTTTCCTCTGCATGAGGATTGGGCTTTCCTTTTTTATTCTACTTGGAGAGCTGTTTTTCACTGTGCTCTTTTCTTTCTCACTTCCATTTTTATGAAGCCCATTTTTTTTCCAAACCTTGAAATTTGCACCTTTTTTATTCTAGCGTAGGAAGAGAAAATATTTTATGTTGATCAGTTCTATTCTCTAATTTCTTACAAGTTGTAGACACATTGACCTAGGTCTTGCAAGTTAGAAGCAGTTTTTGCACAGATGGGTTGACCATACCTTCTGTGAGCTATCATGGGTATACTACAGTTACCACAAAAAATCAAAGGGAAAAAGGGAGCTCATGGCCATTGCTGCCAACCAACGGCAGCGCAGTAACTATGCTGGAAAGGTATCAAGCAAGTCCTCTTTCATGTCAAATCCAGGAAAAGTGGAAACTTTAATAATTTTCAGTGCAACTTTTCCGCCACACTTCCAACACAGACTCTTCTTTGTTTGCTCGCTGCCTCCACCCTGTGGAACTGGCTCACCTGCCATGTGAGTATTACAGTGTTCCAAAGTGGTAGAGCCAGGAGAGGTGGATCAGGTTAGGTTCAGCTTGGCTGGAATCAGAAACAGATTGTCAAATCTTAGTCAAGCCCATTTAGAATTTGTGGAAAAAGTGAAAAAAATGGGCAGCTGAATAAGAAAACGCAACACACTTGGAGGAAGAGAGGTGTTGTAGAGGAAATCTGGGAAACTGTGGTGAGGCAGGCATCTTTCAATCCAGTAGTCATGGGCAGCATTGCACAAAGCATCTCTTTGCACTCCTCTCTCTCCCATAAATCATCCTTGTTTCCTATTTAAAATCTGGGTTTTTTCTAACATAATCATTCATATTTATGTTAGCACTATTGTGTGTTTGGTGTCTTCCAAATACACTTCACTGGAAGGTGTTCTGAAGGACTAGTGCTTGACATGTCCTGACAAACAGGATCCTAATAGAAGGTATTTCTGGTACATGTATATGCTCAAGATGCTGGTGTTCACCATTTACATTGAAGCTCCAAACTACCAGATTTGGGTAGTTTGTGTTGCACTTTGTGCAATACAGCATTGCCCCTGTTATACTGTGACTTTATTATTCGAAAATTCATATGCACATGCAGAGTAGAGGTGCAAAAAAAATTAAGGCTAGTTTGACTTAAGTGTTTTCAGTGATGTGACTCCAGCATAAGTTTTAACAGGTTCTCATTCTTAAACAAGTTTTAGCAAATAAAAGACACTTTTGAGCTAGCGATTGCATTTTTCTTCTCATCAGAGTGGTCACACATTAGTTTGCAAACCAAATAAAGTGAAGTTCCTATATATCGTTATTGTGAAGGATTTGGTACATGATCAGAGTGTGTGCAGTCTAAGGGAAGTGGCCACCACCTTTGAAAACACGGCTAGAGAAAGAGAAGTAGTATGAAGATCAGAGAATCACAGAATCATCCAGGTTAAAAAAGACCCTTCAGATCATCAAGTCCAGCTGTAAACCCAACACTGCCGAGTCCGCCGCTAAACCGTGTCTCTGGTCACCACATATGCATGTCTTTTATGCACCTCCAGGGATGGTGACTCGACCACTTCCCTGTGCAGCATGTTCTGATGCTTGACAACTCTTTCAGTGAAGAAGTAGAGGTGGAAACCCTTTTCTCTCCTACTGCCACAGATTAGTGGTCAAAATGAGATGTGGGGGCCCTCCTGGGTGGTGGTAAAATTCTCTGCCTAAGAAAATGCAACAAGTTGGTCAGCATGAAGACTAATATCACAAATAGACACTTTTCATCTCTGTTGAAGCTATTCAGGTACATGGAAGGGAATGAGATTTCTTGGACGAGAGAAAAATGAGCATGAATCTGTGTCATAATAAGGGAATGCATCTAGAAGGCAAAAAAGTTGAGTTCTAATCTGTGCTTAAATAATATTTTATTGTAAACTAAGCCAAATCTGTAGAGTACAGCCAGAAATACTTCACCTAGATTGACAGTCTTGCTAATATTACTTTTTTCCCCGCTCTTTGTAGTTTAGTAGGTCTCTCAGTCTCTTCTTCAGTCTCATCAGTATTATCCTGACCTGCCTACAGGATGATGATTATTTTTCTTTGTAAGCGAGTGAAGTTGTATGGCTCTGCTTCAACTGAAAAAGTCTTTCTGTGTGTGTGTTTCACATTCTGCGTAAGTAGTCTGTAGTTATGATGATTGCATACAAGTTAGTGACTTTTCTCTTTCTGCAGTAGCTGTGTTAAAGGTTAAAGCCACTTAATAGTTAGGTGACTAGGGTCTCTATATAATAACCACTGTAGCCACAAACACATCCCCAAAGTGATTTATTTATACTTGAAAGAAAAGGGGATTAATAGATCCTGGAACGTGTCTCGCTCTTCAGGGAAACATCATAAATGACTGACTTCCACAGAATATTGACTTCTGGAAAAGTTGGGCTAGTTGAAAAATACTTCCTCTTAAAACTTTTTGAAAAAACAAAAGTCTGTAAGTGAATGTTTTTGTAAAATGACTAGAATATGCTGTAATTCAGTTTTTACTATTTAAAGATTGACTTATTCATAACTTCGAAATATATTTTGCTTGCTGATGGGACATGGTGCCACATCTAATCCATTATTTATCAAGCTACAATTTCAGGAATAACAAATATCTTAATTAGTGGAATTAATCAATTATGTCTTCATACATTAGTTGCCTGTAGTCCTCTATAAGGAAAAAAAAGTTTCTTCTTTTATTCTACCTTTTAAAAATGTGGTTATCATGCTCCCCTTCTTTTAAGCATTTAGAACAAAGTCCTGATAATTTAATTACATGCCTCATTCAAATGCAGGATCATACGAACCTGTAATGGCTCAAATAATCTGTTTACTAATAATTCATCCAGTAGTGCTTTTTTTTTGAAAGGAGAGGGGAAGGGAGAACCTTATCTGCAATTTCACTTTGGTACAGTATTATAAAAGAATAACAATATGGTTGTACAGTCTGCCATTTAGTTCAGTGTTTTTGGGTACATTTAAGCTATTGAATTAATCTCACTTTTAAACAATAGAATATAATACTTTAATAGCTTGCCTCTGCACTGGCTTTGTGGGATGCTGAAATTAGTATTATAATGCACTGTGTATAGTTTCTGCTGAATCTGATTGCTTTAGCAGCAGTCAGGTTGATAGTATCAGGTTCCAGCTTGCTGGGTCAACATGGACCCAGGCCATTAAAGGAGAAAGGTTCAGGGAAAGTTCATTTCTATTGTTTTACCATGGTTACAAAACAGAAAAAAAAAGAAGAAATCCTGCATTTGTAACTTATTGCTTCCTTAGGCCCTGAAGGTAGTATGATCTTTTTTTCCTCTTAAATTGAACACAGAAATATAAACCTCCTGATTATCTGTCATGTAAACAAAAGAATATTTTCTGATCACATTTAAAGTAAAACACAGATGTTCTGCATTGACTGCTGATGTCATTAAACAAAGTGTTTGTATTCATTTAATTTGATCTCCCAAACTGTTAGCATTTAAATTTGTTTCTAGGTCAATAGAAAAATTAAAGCTTCATAGCAGCTTTATAATATTGACTTTGTTTACATAACTTTCACTTTAATTAACTCACAGTAAGCCTGTTGAAATAAGTATGTTTGCTTTTTCTCTAAAATAGAATGCGTCCATTGAAGATTTTCTTTTTATTGTGATTATAAAATGAAGAAACATTTTCATGAAAAAGCATGAACTTAAATATCATCATGTGTGTGTAACATTTATGGCACAATTGTAAACCACTTGTGAGGTTCCATTATGAAAGTGTTTAAATCTTAAGATAAATGTGTTTGTTACTTATATAAGGGAAAAAGAAAGAATGAAGGACTTAGCACAGCATTAATGTGTTTTACATGAGAACTGGTGAAGAAAGCTTATTGTGCAGCACTGAGTACTTCGTACAAAGAGGTAAATCATGTAATGGGTGTAATATGGAATAAAATTTTGTATTTGTACTAATATGAAGAAATTCTGCAAAGCAAATGGTTTCACAACCATTTCTCTTAATGGAAAGATTTACATGAAAATTGACTGAACTCTGAAGGTTGTGACACAGCATAATATTTAACAATACATTTTTATTTATAAAGGCTTTTATGTATAATTCTCACAAGACAGTTTTTGGATAAGCGAAGCTGTTTTTAGATTTGACTGTTACACGAGTCAGAGATAATGGCATTCAAGAGAATGCTAGTTCTGGAAGCTAGCTTTCAGGGGTGAGTTTATATTTGTTATTTTGCAGAGCTGCCTGCCTCTATTATTATTAACTGTGATCTCATTAAGAAAAACAAATTTCACGTATGCTAAGCTGGGCCAGGATGAATGTGTATTTTAATTTAAGATCTTTGGGGAACATACAGATAATATTGTTGGCTTAGTATGTGTCATTAATCTTCCAAGACAGTTCAAGGCACATGCTCTTAGGGTCTGTCTACCAAAAGAGGTTTACAAGAGAAGTCTGTGGTCATTTGAAAGATTCATCTCACAGTAAAATTGCAATTGACTGAATTGATATTTGAGTCTTAAGAATCCTGTTGTGGAAAGGAAGAAAAAAGAGAAAATGTTTGTTTGGCATGTGTGAAAGTTAGAAAAAGTTAGAGGGTGCAAGGAGTACTAGGTAAACTCTATTACCCTTTGTTTATCCTTGACTACACTTGTAGGTTTGGTATCCATTAGCAAATGACATCTGTTTTTTCATTTGGCTGTGGTGCTTGTTTTCTTTCTTAAATGATTGTGTTAATGTTGTGGTGCCTGGCTAATCACCTGCAGGGATTGCAGTCTGTGTGTACGCATACTGCACAAACAGATAGGCACACACATCTGTGGATATGTGTTTGCATACAGAATCATAGAATCATTTAGATTGGAGCCATTAACCTAACCCTGCCAAGTTCACCACTAAACCATGTCGCTGAGCGTCCCAGCTACATGCTTTTCATATACGTCCAGGAATGGTGGCTCAACTGCTCAGGGCAGCCTTTTTCTGATGCTTGATAACCCTTTTGGTGAAGTTCTTTCCAATATCCAGTCTAAACCTCCTCAGGCTGACCGGTCTGTAATTCCTAGTGTGAAGATGAGAACACCTGTTGCCTTGGTTCTATCAGCCTAGAGACTTCCGTGCATGGAGAGTGTGCTGCCCTGTATGGCCTATATATACATGTATGTATGATATACACCCATACAGGCAAATGTATCTCGTGTGCTGAGTTACTGTGTGAGAGAGCGCACTCTTGCAAGGACTACATCTCCTACTCACAGGAGTCCAAAGCATGCCTTGTAATTTTTTTTCCCCGCCTTAAGTTGTTGAATAAACCGATAAATTGGAACAAATGACTGCTTTATTGTTCCACATATTGCTTAAAAACTTTAAAATGTTCATCTCTTTTAAAAGATAGTATAATGAAGATACACTGAGAAATAAAATGAGAAAGCATCATTATAAACATATTATACTTTGCCACTTTATACAGTTCAATTAGAACAAAATATATCTGTTATCCATGTCAAGAAAATTTAGAGAAGGATAATTGATTGATACAAAATTCTTCTAATTTGCTACTTTATTGCTGTCTTTCTTCTTCAAATATTGATAAATTTTTGGAAAAACTGCATGAACACACTGTCCAGTTAAAGCTTGGGAGTGCTTTTGTATTGGAGAGCTTTAAAGTTGTGAAAACATCACTATGACTTTCAACCAAGTGTGTAACCAAGCACATTTCTGGACAGGATAATGCCTGATTTGATTCTTGTTCTGTGAAAAGGACAGTCTTCTGCTGTTTTTGTTTCTTTTTAAGAACTTGATCCATTACCACACAAGCCCAGTTCTGATGGAAGTACTTACAAACAGCATAGGAAAGCATATGGTTTGGTCAAGTAGGTCTTTCTTTAATATCATCTTTAGTACTGGAGTGAAGCTTGAAACTAAAAAAAGCTAAAACAGTCTCAAACAAACATGATATCTTGGGGCAAACTAACACTGATGCCAATGTACCTCTTAGTTTGATCCATGACAGTTTGATCACCATGTCTAGCATTCAGAGATCATCAGCCAGAACAAAATCAGGAAAAAAAAAAAACAACTCCTTTGTATTCGTCTATTTGATGATTAGGATGATTTTTCATTCCCAAGACCTTAACTTACATGTGTCAACGTTTTCAGAGCTTTTCTGTGTCTAAGCAAGACAGATTGTTAGAAAAGTCAGGTTTTGTTAGTAAGAAAACAGAACAGAAACTGAGGTAAATCTTTGAGAAAAGTAGGAAATATGACGAATCAAAATGTAATTGTGAATTGGCACCTACTTTAACTCTTGTCTAACTTGTCTCTGGGCATAGATAGAAAATGTGTTTGTAATTATTGTGATTAATTTGTATTTCATTATTATGGTAATGTTCAGTCAGGATTTGTTCCTGTTGTGCTATGAGCTATGTGGCTAGAGCCAAAAGAGAGCTCTGTGTGCATGTTATGTATGGAGATGTGCCAGGCACAGGGTATGTCAATCAGATATCATGTGGTTGTGCATACTGGCCAGCTATAGTATGTCCCAGGAGAGTGTGCTGCAAGTCTTGGTGTCCATCCTGGAAGTTGTATTCCTGACTAAAATTCCCTTATATGAAATTCTACAATATGTATCCCATGCTGCTGAAGATGTGAGTTCCTAAAAGGAAGGATGAATTGATTTTGAGGTTTCTTTTTGAGAATTCATTGTTGAGAATGCATTTGCAAGCACTAGAATAACTTGATGAATTTGGTAATTTTATTTTTGGGGTTCTTTATTCTGGCTGAAGTGAGATGTTTTTGAGAAATACATATTTTCAGACGCAGTGCAACAGTAATTTGACTTAATTTCAAAGTTTAATGTCTTCCTCATGTACTCTGAAGATGGCAGGTAAAGGGACTAGTAGAGCATGTGTAAATTTTCCAGTCACAGAGTAAATATAGAGTATATCCATGTTAAAATAAACTTCTCTGTAATTGATTTAGGCTTTTCTATAAAATATATCATTTGATATCTTCTTACGTAATTCTGTTGTATGAAGATTCATAATGGAATTACCAGAATAACAATGAAATAAAAGTAATCATAATAATTTAAAAAATCTAATCAGAAGTAGGTAATTTTGTCAGCTCTGTTATCTAAAAACATACTCCTTGTACTACTTTTTGAAAATGACTGATTAACCTTTCAGTGTTTCCTTCGGATAACACATTAGTAGCAGACTGTTATTTCTGATAGGGCGGACTTTACGTAAGGTAGTTAAGGGACAGCTTGGAGCACTGGCTGCATTTCAGGCCTGCAAATAATTTACCTTCAAACACTGACTAAAGGTTATGGTGAGGTTATGGTTATGGTAACTGAGGGTTAAGGGTATGTATTTCAAGGCATCACCAGATTTGATCCTCTGTAGCTTGATAGAAGTGCACAGAATGACTTCTTAATTCTTGAAAGGATTACAAATCAAAGTGTCTTTGGTTGGACCACTGTCATATTTCCATTTGTACCTATAGTACTGTCTGTTTTTTTATGGTTCTATTGTTTTTAGGACTTAGGAGTCTTGGATTGGTATTCTTTATTCTCCGAATTACTATACTACTGTTTCGGAGGAAAAACTGTGCTACCATTCACATGTTTATCGATGCTGCTCTGCAAGGAAAACGGGAGGTTGATTGTTTCTGTTCCTTGCCTTGCACAAGGAAAAAAAAAATACAAATTCATTTTACAATATTCCATAATAGAGTATAATGGTCAAGCAAGTCTGCATCTAGGCTTGCAATGGTGGAACACTCTAACACACCTGGGATCTTGATTTCACAAACAGATTTTGGGGACTGGGTATGCAGATCAGGCTTTTTTTTTCCCCTGGAGTATACTGCAGTCTGGTTTTTCCCTTTGAGTTCGTATTTTGCTTTGTTTTGGAAGTAAAGTACATCTAGAGTATACACAAGGATTTACTAGTTAAAGGGCATCTGCAAGGGTAATCCGTGTTTGGTATCTCTTGGTCTGCATGGGTTTTCAGTGATGAGCATTGTGCTGAGTGTTGCACAAACCCATTGCTGTGCTGAGAGCCGGTTACTGTCGCAAACAATCTGAAGTCAGAGTGACAGAGATGAAACTAATGGTGTGCATATTCTTTAGGTTCTAGTTTAGGACTTGCTTATTGATACCAAATAGAAGTGCACTCAAAGAGTAGACCTGCTTACTCTGATCCCAGGTGCCATCTGATCAAAGAAACTAACTTTTAATGCTCAGGACTCATCAGTAGAGTGATACTTATTTTGTATTTGTACATATATTCAAATACAGACCACCTTATTTAAAGGTTTAAATTCTTGATTTTAATGGATACTGTATGGTTACCATCAATCTGTGTTACACCAGCTGAGCAGTTATAGCTGTACAGACTAGGACAGAGTCTTTTCAGTATTTCATATCGCTACTGTTACTCTCAAATGTACAATAAAAGTCACTTTCAAGCTTTTATTTAGGCAGTTCCAGCAATTCTTTGGAAGTGTGCGGTTAATGAGTGTGGGTTTTCAGAATTAAAAATAAGGTGAATAAAGGGCAGTGAACATTAACCATAGTCTCTGGCAGAAGCTAGAATAAAATTTTTCATTTTGAGTATAAAGAGTTTTTTAAAGGGCAAAGGGTTTAAGATATAGGCAGCTTCATTAAAGAGGTGACAGTTCACTTGTTTCAGCATTTCATACAAAGAATTGTGGCCAATTAACTGACGAGTGCATTCAGATATTACAGTGGATACACTGATACGATAGAACTCCATTATCAACTGTTATGAATAAAAATAGCGTATTAATTAACGAACTGCCAGGAGAACCAGAATATTTTCACTAAATACCTTGAATAGTGCAGTATTCTTCCTTTTTTTTTTTTTTTTTAGGTTAAATCATCATTGAGATGTTTATGTATCTTATATTTAATACAGGCAGTAATGAACAACTAGCTCAGTGACCCCTGGAGCAATGGTGGGCTTCCATCTTATGTAGATGCTTTTTCTTGTGGTGTTTCTGCTCTTTTTTTAAAAGTGGTTCTCAAAATGGCAGCTGCTCCCCGGTATGTCCTGGTGGAAGACAAATTAGATGACATTTTTCTAAAGAAGTTAAACAAAAATTTCTCAAAAAAAGATGGTCACTTATGTGTGGTTATATATGTGTTCAAAAGAGGAGTATGCTGTTATATGACCTATTTCTGCTTTGAGTCTAATTGGTTATTTGTGCATGCAATTATCTGATTTATGTTCACAAATTTGTAATTACATGTGCAAGTTATATGCAGAGATGAATACAGATGGTTGGAAAACAAGCCTTGAAGCAGGACTGTTCATTCCAACTGAAGTTCATACATTGAAATCGTTGTTTCAGGCCATATGCAGACTCTAACAGACATAACCACAACAGTTAGGCTTGCTTTACATTAGGAATCATCTCAGCAACTTGAAGTAAAAACTTTTTTAAAAAAATGAAAGCTTAAAATTCTTTTAGGTTGTGTCATTGTGGATCAAGCTTGCCTTTCTGGCCTATTAACTTCAAGCTTGACATTTTTATAATATATATAGTAGATGATGTTTTGAGGGGATGTTTTTAGAATTAAAAGCCTAAGAAAAGACGAAAACAGTTGAGGAAAAAATAGGCTTTGCATCTGTTATAGTTTGGGGTTTCATGTGGGTGAATAACACTGTTAGAAGGAATCATTTAACTTGCATATTTAAATTTTGGGTGCGGTTTATGCTGTAAGGTTGAGTGAAATGGGAAAGGCATCTGTTATAACTTGACAGAAAGAGCATTTTGCGGGAAGCATGCACTTTATATCACTACTTTTTCCCCTTTTTTTTTTTTTTTTTTTTTTTTTGATAGTTGCAGAATTATTCTGAAAAGACAGCAGTGTAAATAGAGGAATTAAATACAATTTTTCAAGGTTTTCTTGTTGATATTGCCAATATTCCTAAATAACTTTATTCAGGATCACCAGTGCTGTGATTTCTGAGTACTGTTTCTGAAGCAAGGTTTATATAATGAAAAACAAAAAAATCAATATGGTTTGGATCTGTGCATGAGTTCTCTTTAATAATTACATTTCATTGTTCATTCAGATTTATTTTTCACTCTGGCTTGTATGGCTGTCATCATCAGAAGCTTGTGTTTCACAGTTATTACATAATCATGAGAGCCAACATACTTAAATGTTTTAAGAACTTTCAGGAAGATCTAGTGTTTCTAGCTAATTAGATGAAGCAGTGAACTTTTTGACTTAATTTAATTCTGGCATCATAATTCTGCCACCCAACAGAATTAGCTTAATTTCTTATCTATTTTTCCCTTTCCAATAGATGATTTACAGATCTCAATTTCATTAAGAGAACAGGCATATGTCAGTAATATTTTGAGCTTATGTACAATCACAGCTGTATTCAAAGCTGATAGTGTAACTTACTCCAGTAACACTCAGATTTCTTACTGGTTTTATTTCCTTTCTTGCCATTTAGGTCATTCATATGTTCAAGTAATATGATCAGTCAAGGAAAATCTTTTTGTTATATTCTTTCATTGTGTTTGTGGTAGGACTTCAACCATCAAGAGAGAACTGGCAGGTGTTGCCATAATATATATTTTATATATTCTTGCACTCTTGTATCTTGTATCTTATACTCCTGTATCAAGAATATTACTAATTTTGCTGAAAAGCAAAGCGATTTGGGCTGCAGTGTTGAGGAGAATGGAAATGACATGCTGTTTACATGACAGTTCTGTTAGGAAAAGAAATAATTCAACAAGGTGTTTTCTGCCCCAGAAATAAAGAGTAGCATCCCAGGACTAACCAGTGCTCCTGTGCTACTGCAGTAAATGACTTTGGAATGGGATAGGAAGGGAAATATATTTTCTTCCATTTATTTTTTTCCCACAGATAAACTGGTACTGCATTTCTGACCCAATATCCACTTTTGGCCATTTTGGTTCAAAAATAGCAGTGAAGTGTTCTGTTACTGAAATGCAATAATATTTCATCAGCATGATTTCTCCACTGCTCACTCCTCTAACACAACCTAATTATTTTGAAGATCACGCATGCACTTCTTTATGAAGATTTTGAAACAGATCTTTGTATTTATTTTTATCAGCATTGTTTGCTGTCTCAGTAACTCCTAATATATCATGAGTTCAGCACTAATTATTGCGTGAGAACATTTTCTGTTTAACTGTGAGAAGAAAAATAAATTTAAGGTAATTGCACTGAGAGTTTTACTGTTTTACAAGACTGCTGCAAGTAAAAAGGACATGATGTGACTTCTAATGGTTGTTTTACTAACTGCCAAAATAAATGTATGCTCTGTCTCAGAATTGCATTTTTTGCTTTGTTCTTGAGTGGGAGCAGAAGGGGAAAAGCTAAAATAGTAAAGTATAAGGTTTGGATCGATGTACTTTGTCATTTTTTTGCCTTTAAAATGCTAGTTCAGTGCATTAGAAATATTTATGAAGGTTACCTTGGCAAGCAAGTGTTTTCCAAGCAAAGGAATTAAATTGCACAAAAGGTTTAGTCAGTCTTCCTAGACCTTATTTTTCAGTACTGACACGCCCTTGGCTCAAGTCTTGCTAGTGTGACGGCTGCACATATGAGAGCAGCATAGAAGCTATCCCAAAACCCAGAAGTACCATGTGGGAAGAAGTACCACTGCCTGTGGTCACAGGTTGTCACAGGGCATCCCTTTCTTTGCAGTAAGTCAGCAAGTGACGTCTTTGGCCCTTTTGCAGTGTCCACTGTATGGCAAGCACATAATAACTACTTCCAGTGGCTGATCACCTACATTTCATTCAGCCAGCTTCTTTGAGGTCAAAAGTTCTGTGTCAGGCTCTGAAGCACTAAGGGGAGATGGGATAGATGAGAAATAAAGCATAGATTTTCAAAATGTACCTAAATGAGATGCGTAAATGCTGTTGTAGCTAAAATTGGTATTCTTATTCAAAGCTATTTTAGGCAGTTCTAAGAAATTAAAAAATACATTAAATAAATACACCAAATGCTTGTTACAGATTTGCTACCTATAACCTTTAGAGTGTAACTTTTCCTGCCACTCCCCAGTATTACTGATTATAAAACTGCCTGGCCAATGGTAGCTTCACTGCATCATGTTTGCCCAGCTACAGATGAGGACAATATTTCTGTGCATTAAACTTGCTCTCAGACAAGATTAAAAAAACCCCAAAAACTTTAAATGTAGAAAACAAACCCTGAAATTAATTGATTTTGGCAGGAAAGGCAGTTTGCCTTCTTACTACTCGTCAGACTTTACAGTTTTCTTTAGGGGTGCTTAATGTATTTAATAAAAATAATTTTAAAGAGTGAAACGTTATTAATCAGATTTGAATATTGTACGATTGTTCCTCAAAATCAGGACATGAGAAGGGTAAATCACAGCATTATCTCCACATTTTTGAACACTTAAGTTTCCTAGTACTTGTTTTGCCGTGCAATTGGTCATCTGTAAAATACTAGTGACATGCTCTGAGAGTTACATACTACTCATGAAGAGTTTCAGCTGTTTTGGAGCCAATGCCTTCCTTGGTGCTCAAAAGTCTTAACAGAAATCAGTAGAAGGTCTACGTATCTAAGGCTTTCAAGGACGAGACCCTTAAATTTTAAAGTCAAGTCTGTCTTCTGGCAGATAGTAATAAGAGCTGAATGCCAGCTGGTTACTTTTAAAGCCAAGCAGAGAAGCCCATACTGTTGTCCCGTTGTCTGTTTCCATGTGATTGCATGGCACCAGGCTTTCTGTTGATTATGTCTGCTTTTAATTGTTTGGAGCTATCAAAACATTTCTAGGAGCGAGCTCATACTTGATAATACAACTGAAATTATGTAAAACTTTAAAAATATTATCAAAGCACAACATTTTAACTGATAAAGAACACTGATTCTTCAATTTTTTATTCTTTAATTCAGCCATCTGTTGTTTTCTAGATTTGGTAACGCAGGAAGGATGTAAGACTAATATATGTTGATCAAAAGATCAAAAAATAACCATGTTCTCAGCCTTAAATGTATTCTCAATTGCTTCTCATGCTAATCACAGTGCAGTAGACATATACACCCTTTTTCTTCAAAGATGAAAATGCTACAGCCGTAGTATTCCTTGATGTATTTATGAAATTGAAGGGATGAAATACAAATCTGGCAAAAAATTGATGGATTCATTTTCAGTCATTCTAGAAAGTGTTCTGGTTATCTGATTAACTGATGTTAATGAAGAAAATATATGAGACTTTCAGGATTTGCTAATCTGCACCTTGAGTTCCTCATTCACATAATGACCTATTGTTACTGTAAATCGTGATAATTCCTACAAAAATAAAGATCAGTTGTCTGTGGGAATGTCTTTAAAGACTTGAAAAAAGTCTGAAAATTTTATCACAAACTGACACAAGCTTATAGAAGGCAGATAGGTTTTCATGGGAATAAATATTAAGTGCTTCACTTTAAAAATGTGACTACTAGGTTAGAAATATATAGTCCTATAGAAGGCTTTCATCTTCTTCTTCAACAGATGTTATCTCATGTATGAAAATTTAAGTTTTAGGACAGAAAATATCTGACTTATATTTCTAAAAGCAGAGTGGCAATCTACTGGATATCTTTTCTAATGGGAAAGCAAAGAACTGTTAGCTTCCTTATAGACTTCTCTCCAGGTCTTTAAAACAGTTAATCATTGTGGCTTCCTAGGATCTTTGTTGATATTGTCTAATTTCTGCTTTCTCTGATTTACTTTTCAAAGAATGAAGCGGTAGACAGAAAGATCAGCTGTGACTTCCAGATGTAGCTGTTCCTTCCAGCGTCTTCTTGTGGAGTCCCAAAACACTCCTTGCCTTATCTGTACTATGCCCCTAGGTATTCGCAAGACTTACTTTAACTTTTGGGGCTTTGGCATTTCAGACTGTTCATCCTAGCTCTAAAAAATCCAGACTTTAGGCATCTTCAAAATCAAGACGGGTTGTCTTTGAGTAGTTTACCCACAGAGATAATGAGCATTTCCGTAAGAAGTGCAATGTGCTTTCAGAACAACCAGCGTAGTTCTTCTAGTAGTTGTATTCAGATAAAAGACAAAATCTTATGATGTCTTTTATATGTCTATAAAAGCTTATATACAAAATCTAAATTTGAGTAAAAATAGTATTATCATCAGCTTTTAAATTATGATTTTTGTATCTCAGTGTCATCAATTAGAAGAGCAGCTTACATTGCTCTGGCATTTAAATGTATCTTTTAGATAATAAATCAACTCATACCTATTTAAACTGTACTTTGTTTTCATACTGAAGACAAATCTACTGATTTTGATACAGAATACGAATATGAGTATTTTGAAGGTTTCTTATCTTAGAATGGAAATGAACATGTCCTAATCTAAAAATAAGTAGGTCTTTACTATACTGAAGTTTATGAAAAATACCAACAAAATGATTTATTAAGCTATTTTTATCATCCTTTTTATGATAGTTAAACTAATTTGCTACGCTTTTGATGTTTTTTTTAAAGAGTTTATCATACAGCTATAAAAATGATAATGAACTACAAAACAACATGAAAGTTTTCAATTCTAGTCAGAGTGATTATTTGTTAAAGTAATTTTTTCATGCCATTTTCCTCACAGCTTTGGTAATGATTCATACAAAATTCTTGCAATTCTTATAGTTTGAAAATTAATCTTACAAAATGGCAGTATTTCAAGTTAGTAGTTTGGTTAATGAAACAAATGCATAACAAATGACAACTAACAAATTAAGTCAAATATTGTTACTTAATCAGTTATTAAGGACAATTAGATTTATTAATTTTAATTGTGTATTGCATAGTCTGCCGTGCGTCTGAATCAGATCTTCCAGGCCTTAAGAAATAATTCGTAATGTGTCTTACGGGGTTTTTCTGCCTTGTTGTGAGAAAAAAACCCATTTCTTAAATAGATAAAGGCCTTTTAGTAGTAGATTGGAACTAGTGTCACTTGAAAATTCTATCAGGATTAAATAGGTTTCCTTCTCAGGAATTTCATTTAAATAGAATCACAGAATAAGCTGAGTTGGAAGGGCTCCATAAGGATCATCAAGTCCATCTCCTGGCCCCACACAGGACCATCCCCAAGAGTCACACCATATGTCTGAGAGCATTGTCCAAACACGCCTTGAACTGTCAGGCATCGTGCTGTGACCGCTTCTCTGGGGAGCCTGTCACAGTGCCCAGCCATCTACTGTGTGAAATATTATTAGGAAGACTGAAATCGGGAGTTTAGGACTCTATGAAAACACATACTTGGTAAACTTTAGGAAAAATCATGGAATGGAGTTGTGTTGCTGGACTCGTTTATGGCTTTGAGTGTGACACACTCCCCCCCTCCCCCTTTTGTATACAATAGCACAAGCAACTTGATTGTAGAAAGTGACCAAAAGAAGAGTTCTGCCTTGGGTATTTCAGTATCACTCACCTATAATTTGCTGCTGACCTTTGTTTAGAGATTTGTTCTGTGACTGTCTTCCCTTAGGCTTTGAAGAGGGGTGGTTCTATCCCTCAAAATCAAAGAAAAAAGCATTCAGACTTCACCGTGGCTATACTTGGTAGTAAACATCAAAGAGAGTCTTTGCAGGTGTGAACTTGCTTTTTTTAAAGACCTGGAAGTCACTGGTACATCGTGCATTGTGCCCCATTACCCTGCTTGTGTTATGTTATGCTGTTGTCAGACCCTTCAATAGTCATAGCACAATAGTGATTTGAGTACTTCATCATAGATACTTAAATGAAACCATTAAAGTTTTCCTACATAGTGGCATTTTTTGGTGGGTGAATATATTAGAAACACTCCATTTAAATCAGATCATTTTTGTCTATAATGTTTTGTTCAGTTTTATGTGTATTCATGGGATGTTTATTTTTATTGTAAATCACAAAGGAAATATCGAAGAAAAACTGAAGACACTTAATTTGGTTTTGTGAGCTGGAATAAGACAATGTTCTTTTTCTACAACTGTTTTTCTTGAAGTTTTGAACATATGAAAATTTTGTTTATGTTAAAGAAAATCAAAAATCCCAAGCCAATCAAAGAAATTACCAAGCTTATAATTTTAATAATGACCTCAGCTCAGGACATTAAGTTGGGAATTAATGATCAGTTAAGGTTAATGACTCAATGCCTTGAGTCATTAAACTTCAAGAAAGTGCTCCGTACTTGCATTGTTTTTGGTTTATTAAAGTTAGGTTGTAGAAGGTGCCCAAAAAAATGAAGGTATTTCCAAACACGATGGAAACTAATACGAACAGAAAACAGAGGTATTTTATTATCTGCCTCATCCTGCAGCCCCAACATAGCTGGGACTGATTAGGGTTTTGTTAGTATGAGGACCTAAGGAGCAAAACCTTTCATACCCACCTTTCTTTTTTTGCTTGTTCTGAAGCAAATGAAGAACTTCAAATGTTTGGTAGATCATAGGTTAACACTGCAGTTCTAGAGCAGCACATCACCTTATTCTGTGAAGTTATTCCACGATGTTCCCTAAATGAGCAGTTACGGGATGTTGCAGTAGAACCATACTATGATCTGTACACAAAAATTTCAGCCTTTGGATATACTGTTGTATGAGCAGGTGCATATTTGTATGTAAGTGGGCAATAAGTATTTTCATTGTCATCCGTATCTAATTTGTATGCTACTTGGGCAGTCCAGGAGATGGAAAGTTGTGCATGTGAGCATTAAACAGACAAGGAGTGCTTAAACCTGAAGCCCTTTATTTTTCTGTACTGGACACATGTAAGTTGCTGTGATGGTGGTTGCTTAACAATATCTTACAAATAATTCCGAGTTCTTTCTGACATAAAGTAGTATATTTCAAGTAAGGTGTCTTAGTGAGATTTTCACTTTAAATAGAATAAGGGTTAAATGATAACTTGACTTATCTTTTAAATGACAAAAAATAAAGAAATTGCAAGACCTTTTCACACATTAGATATGTATTGTCATTTATCATCTAGATATCAGGCTAGCAGTGCGAAGTAATAAAACATATCATCGAAAAATGTGCTATAGGTCTGAATCACTCTTTCATTCCACCTCCCAGCTAACTGTAGTATTAAATCAAACAAGCAGAACATTTCCTTAGGCAGCCATTGCCTTTTAATTTCCTGAAGAACCTTAAAATATCATTCATTACAAGTACTACACATATTTGGTTTTTAAAAGTCTCATAAATCAATAGCAGGCTGACTGTAATAATTATTACAAGTTAGTGCATAATTTTCGTGCTGAAGGCTGCATGCAGAACTTTAGCATATGCAAACGAGGCAATTCAAACTGTGTATAGATATTAATATGAAGAAGCAGGTAACGAGGTGCAGGCTATGAATTATGCATCAAGAGCGGCTGATCTTCAATGAGGAAAATGAATTCAGCATGTAATCTAATTAGTGATGGAAGTCTATTACATCTAACTGCAAAAGCAACCGTCCTTGAAACAAATTTATTTACAGTCCATGTTACCACTTGAAACAACTTTGAAATGATGTGTAAGACAACAGCTTAATTGTAAAAATTTTTTTGTTTGTTTGTTTCAGTTCTAGACCTGGAAGGCCTCCTAAGAG
Organism: Oreocharis arfaki; assembly: GCA_013398015.1. NCBI lineage: Eukaryota > Metazoa > Chordata > Aves > Passeriformes > Paramythiidae > Oreocharis > Oreocharis arfaki. The sequence continues at coordinate 147,527 of VZRR01013742.1, forward strand.
GACTCAAAGTGTCACCTCCCCAGAGAATTCTCATATCATGCCACATTCTGTCCCAGGCCTAATGTCTCCTGGAATCATCCCGCCAACAGGTAGGATCACTAGAAACACCTTCACACGGGCAGTTGTTTAAATTCATGGCTTGTATCCACTTGTTAATAGATTAACAGTCTAGGAAAGGAGCACACAAATATCACAGTAGTTCCCCTAATGTCGCATTATTGGTACACAAACCTGTTGTATGTAATGGAAATTGTGGCAGCTTAGTACTTCAAAATAACTAAACAAATAATAATCGTTTATGATTTTTCCCCCATTCTTTTTCTTTATAAACAAAAACCTTTAAAAGCATGAATTACTTATCATTAGACAATAATCTTCCTATTCATTTTTAATAGATCAGATATCTTCTGCTTTTCTTTGCTGCTTTGCTTCATTAGATAATGTCATCATGAATATAGTTGCCTGAAGAAACCGAGTTAGTTGAAATAACTCCATGCTGCACACATGTCTTTCTTAATTTTTCATCCTGAAATTCTATTTTTGATACGTCTCCTGGGGCCTTACACTAATGTAAAGTCCTGTAACAATCTGTTTCTCATACTACTGTTTTCTTTTGAAAGTTACTATACCATCTCCTAGCAATTACTTGCTCTTAGACACAGTTAAATTAGGAAAGGCTGTGTTGCAGGGAGGAGATGAACAGTCCCCCAAAGATGGAGGTACCCAACCGTCAAGCTGTTGGTGGTGCCACATTCTCTCTCTTCATGTTACAGACCAGTTAAACTCTGGGACTTGTCTCAGCAAAGTCCACCTGAGCTTCTTCACCAGTTGCTTCCCTCATACTTGCATGGCTCAGTCTCTGACACTGATTTTTTCCAAGGCAGAGGAAAGATAATTAACTGGACGGAGCAAATAGAGAGGAAGATTACTTGGTCTTGTGGAGTGGATAGATGGGTGGATGTTTGAGTACATGCCCATGATCACATGTCTCTCTAAGTATGATCATGATCCTTGGCATGGTTTTGGTCACAGATGACTAACATTCTCAAAAGAAATGCTCAGTTCAGGGAACACCAAATACCGGAAACGGTTTGGGTGTAGATATCTCCTCTGGAGGAAGGAGGAGAGCAAAGAAAGCTTAGCTCAGTGGACAAAAGGGGGCCTGTACTTTGGCCTTAGGCTCAGAAGCTGCTTTACGTGATGAGGTAGACACACAGCTAGAAATATTTTAATTGAAATTTACAGTTTTTTGAAGATGAAGAGGAGTGACAAAATGAAGGGAGGTCAGGTAACAAAGATTGGTAGAAGAGAGGTATAAAATAAGGAGAAGGAATGTGTGATGAGACTGACAATGTAGAGGAGTATGGGAAAACATCAGGCAAGTAGGACTCACAGTGGTAGTCTGGGCAGGTGTGACCAGCAAAAAAAAAAAAAAAA
>VZRR01013742.1:148977-177274 GCA_013398015.1 Oreocharis arfaki
AAAAAAAAAAAGGAATTAGGATTAAAATGCTTTATACAGTAGAATTTACAGGATAAAATCTAGTATAGAAAATAGAGATCGTGCAGAGTGAATGCAACATGAGAATAGTAGATGAGATCTATATGGGGAAAGAATGAAAGTTTTTATGGGGCAGAAACATTCATGTTCATGAGGGAGAGATCGAAAATTGCAGAAGCAAAGGGAAATTACTTGGGGGAAGTAAGGCAGGAAAATATCAAAGAAAAAAATGCATGCGAAAAGCAGAAAAGAGATGAAAGAAGTCAGAGACAAATAAGCAGGCCAAAAAGAGGGAGACAGGAAAAGAAACCTTGTCGACAGTATCGTTTGGGGTTTTGTGTTACAGTTAATATCTAAGAGCAGATCACCTCTTGATTTTTTATTTTGAGAAAGCAGTTTAAAACCACAACTAATGCCTAAAAGTATCCAATTCCTCTCTAGTCCTTTAAAGCTGGTCATAACAAGTTAACAATAAAAATATATGGTACTAAAACCTGAGATCAAATTTCTTAGAGGATCAGCCCACAAAACCAGATGCAGATCTTTTTAAAATAATGATTTAAAAAAAAAAAGAAGAAAATAATTCAAAATTAAAGAAAATAGGCATATGTAAGATTATCATTCATCAAATCCTTTTAGGATGGTAATGCTTTGTGAGTCTCTTGCAAAAGAAGAAAGGTTTAAATGCAATCACTACTAAGTTTGAACTTGTTTCACATTACACAGCCTGCCACAACAGGAGTGGTATGACTTTTTCCCATTGTGGTAGTGTTGAGTCTCAAACAGCACAAAAACTGCAAACAATAACACTGATAGAAGCAGGAACTGGGGTCTAGTGTTCCATGAGGTATACAAAGGTTAAGCAAAGATAAAGAGCATCATGGAAGCAAAGCTACATGACAATCATTTCAGCATTTTATAGACAGGTAAGTATAAAAACAAACTTACAATCTGATCTTATGCATTCAAAACAATGAACATTTGTGGATCTACACTGTAAATAAGAACCAAAACTACTGTAAGAGCCCTACCAAGAAAAAATGGCCATAACTGCAGTAGATGTTGTAGGTGCCATTGCTATGTGCTGCCCCATTAGTTGATACAAGAAAAAAATCTTGCTGATTGTAAAATTTTACTCCATGCTTTGACTGCATATACAGAAAAACACTGCACAGTTGAGGTTGTCAGGCATCACAGGAGGTCCCCTAGTCCCGCCTCCCCTGGTCAAAGTAAAATCACACAGGACAGGTTGTTCAGGCCTGGGTACACTGGAGATTCTGTGAGTATCTTTGAGGATGGAGACACCATGATGTCTTTTTGCAACTTGTTCCAGTGTTTGGCTGCTCTCAAAATAATGTTGGATTTTTTTTACTTTCCAATGGAATTTCCTGTATTTCGATATGTGTTCGTTGGTCCACACTCAAGAAGAGTCTGGCTCCGTCTCTGCCCTTATCAGGTTTTCACACACCTTAGTAAGATACCTCGGTGTCTTGTCCAGGCTGAACAGTCCCAGCTCTCTCAATCTCTCTTGATATGTCAGGAATTCCAAAAGATGGTTCCTCATTTGAGAAGTTTGTGAACTTCCTTTTAGGATCCAGCTCTAAGCAGAAAAAATAAAATTACCCAACTATTGAGTGCTTTCTCCCCCTTCTCTGTCTGGGTTTTTTTTTTTTTTTCTTTGTAATAACTTCTTCTTTTTAAGCTTTCTGATTGATTTAATAATCTGAGTGTAATAACTAAGTTTCCTTCCTGCCTACAAAAAAGTATAAGTGATCACACAAACAATTATGTGCTATTTAATGCTCTTTAAGTATAGAGATCTGCAATTATTGGGTATATCTAGGATACACAATGCTATGATTTAATGCATGATTTTTACTTGAAAGTTTTCCTTTTTCTGAAATGTGCTGCATAATACAGAAATAGAGATTTAAAGGTGGAAATCTTGATTTCTAAAGGGACTGGTTCTGCATGCATCGTTTATGTGTACAAATAATACTGGTATTAAACTGTGCGCTGAGATTTCTCGTGATATTCTAGATATGTGTATTTTTGTAGGAGGCCAAGTTAAGGAACCCTTGAAAATATTTTATATCACTGATACAAAGCCTGAAAACACATGCAGGGAACATTGTGTAAATCATTTAGAAAGAACTTGCTTTATGGAAGTATTTAGGGACTAAGGTGAGATGTGGGGATGATATACAGAAGGATAATAAAAGAGAAAAAAGGAATAATAGTCCATTTTTTAAAATGAATTATAAATTTAAGAAGTGAGGATCACCTCTCAGTTGATATTCTGTCCATTTTATTACAATTAAATATTACCTGCAATTGCTGATCTATCCACTGTCTGTCATTAGGGTCAATTTACAGAATGCTCCCAAATTTATGGAAGACTGGTCACCTAACAAAAGATAATCTTATATTTATGAAAATAAATATATAGGACCTTTGATAGGGTGACAAAATGAGAAATGTATAACAGGAAATGAAGAGCTTCATGGATTGTCCAGAGAATTAAAATCTGCCTATGTAACAAGTCATGTGGTCAGAAGAAAGAATTTGGTGTAGGCTCAAACAGTTGTACTGACTTTTCCAGCTTATCTAGATAACACCTTGAAATCCTTCCAAAACTAGATGGCTCATCATAGTTAACTTTGATCTGCTATCTCGCTGTACTACAGATCTTTTCTTGACTAATGTTCCTCAAAACTTGTCTGAAGTTGAAAGAGTCAATAATTGTAATTAATTGTGATCAATCAAAAAAGAAGTGCTGTACATCCTGAGTATATGATATACTTTGTGGTCTGTACTTTCATATCGGGAGTAACTATATAACATATAAAATGATATTTCCATTATTTTTCATGCAAACTTTGCAAAGCAATTTTCTTCACTTTTCTAATTATTTTGGTAATTATTCTTCAGTATTTTAGGTTTTGAAGCTGCTTTTTAAACTCCAGACTTAATTCTTCTGTAGCTTGGCCTACTGAGTCTGAAATCTACAGGTGATGAAATGAGTAACTGCAATCTCTTCTGCTTATTTCAGGAACTGCATCTTTCAAAGATAAAATGAGAATATAAAGTGCTTTTGGAAATCACTGACATAGGGCAGGATAATAATGCTCCTCCATATATTGATATATATCTATAGATGTAGCTTTGTCAATTAAAAAAAGTAATTTCAAAGCATGTTTAATTTATTGCATTACTTTTACTATAAATTAATCTCAGAAATTATTGTTGCTATTATTACTATTTTGAACAGGTTTGCTTTATGATAGGTACTTCTATACAACTGTTCCATATCTGATACCAGACTTTTCCAGTATAAGGATATTAAGCTTCTTCTAGAATGTTTCATGTGAATAAATTATAACTATTCTCCCGTATTAAACCATTGTTTTTCTTTTCTTTAGTGGTAATCTGAAGATGTAATTTCTAATTTCATCCTTAGTTTCTCTCTTGCTGTGGGCCTGAATCAATATAAGTATTTATTTGCACCACAAAATGTTTTTATGAGGAGTTAGAATAAGGAGAGAGTTGAAAGGTTTTGTATAGATTATTTTGGCTTGGAGGACAAATGTCGTTCACAGATGCAGCAATTCATAAAGTGTGGTAATGTTTTTGCTGAAGTAGATGATGAAATTATTTGCTGTTTAAAGAAAGATTAATCACATAATTAAATAATTTCATTTTCCCTGGCTCGTAGTTATTGATGTTGTATTAGGCAGACTGAAAGAATGGTTAAAATATAATTATCATTGTTACTCTATCCACATCATACTGCCAAGAAATAAAATCTGTAGCTAGAAGTATTTTCTCCTGATAGGCTCAATCCTGTAAAGTCTTAAGAATGTATTTAACTTACTGAAATGACTGGAGTTGATTTCTGTGAGTATTCCAGGGACTAGAAAATATAAGTTGGAAGTACATAGTAATTTTGAGAAGCAAATCTATTATTCAGTTTCTTATTTTATGCACTGGGTACCTTTGGAGATCCTGTGTTGGTTAAAAAGATACACATTGATAAAACGGAGTGGCTATTGCTTGCTTATTTTAAAATACATTCCATGTTAACACAGTATTCTGGTTATTACTGTTAAATCATTTTTATTGTTAACATTGGTTTTGATTGGTGTTATAGGATGATAAGCTGTTTATCTGTTGGGGCTGAACTAACTTACTGTAAGAATAAGCAAGAAAGTCCTGCTTTCAGAGTGACAAACTGTAACCTAATTCAAGAGACTGAATTAAATTACACAAACATTTTTGCACTTCATTAAGGAAGCAGTCATTATAATTAATGTGAAAGCTTCTGTTGTGTTCACTAGTTGATGTATCAGTGGGAAAATAAACTGACTCAACTCTGTAAATGTGTATTTTCATAGTTTTTAAAATAATAATCAAGATGTAATTCAGGCCACATGTCATCTCCTGAAAACAGTCATAATTTTGTCGTATTATCATCCCACTGAAGGGCTAGCTATATTCTGCTTTATCACAAGAGGATTTATCACTGAAAACTGCTCCTGGAAGCTCACTAGTTTTAAGTTCCAGTGAGTCCCTTGCATTTTTCAGTCATAAATCTTTTTAAAACCAGGAATTACTTGCAGAAATGGAACTTTTTCTTTCAAGAACTTTTAACCAAGAAGAACTTGCACATTTTGCAGCATTGTGTCATAGAACACTACGTATATGCAAAGCCTAAAAGATACTGTTGGAAAACTGTGTAAGACAGAGTCACACCTCATGCAGGTTCACCCACTGCCTGTTGAGAGGCATCCCTAGATTGAACTGTTTCCAGAAATGCTCCCAGTTTTTTTGATGTAAAGGGAACAAGTTGGTTCGCTTCAAAAGAGGCTCTGGGATTAAATATTTGAGCAATGAGGATAGTCATGTATTTTGACGCACTCAAGGTACTCAAGAAGAAACTGAGTGAAAGTATTTTACAGTTTAGCTATAAGCTAGTGAATCCTCTCTTCTACTTGTATCTTGTGAGTACCCAGTATTAGGTTGTGATATGCGCAGGTTTATTACCTTTTAGTGGGAAATCTGAGATAAAAATTTTTTGATTCTTCTTGGATCACAGAATAATTTTGCCTTCTGAAAGCTAAGTTTGTAATTGATTTCTGAATTGCCCCATAAGAATGCTATTCCTGTAGTGCTTATATAGGATCCTGGTTGAATGACCATATTCTGTTACAATGAGCTACTAGAAGATATTAGATAAGCCTTTAATGATATATGATAATTCTCATATATAGGCAGCTTTTCAGGGTAGATTTAACGTGATCGTNCACCCCTGGGGAAAAAACCCCCCCCCCCCCGCCACTTTTCAAAACAATATTTAATTAACAATCTGTTATCATAAGAGTTTTCTGTAAAACAAATAACACGTAAACTGAAACAAAATTGAAAACAAATAAAACACCAAACCCTTGATACAAAAGAAAGCAATTAAAACATTATTCTTAAAGGCAGGTATGTGATGAAGTTATCAGTGACTACATTAGGACCTGGTAATGGAAGTGTTTCTATAGCTTTCTGAATCCCAACATTCTATTAATTGTAATTGAAAAAACTTTTGAAAATATATATATATATTGCAGAATATGCTGATTGTTTCTTAAATTATTCAGATTGTGAGTTTCTCAATTGTGGGTTATACCAAGATTTTCTTGTTCCTCAGATTTCAGGCAGTCTTTCAATAGAAAAACATCAAGATAATAATAATCCTGTGTTTACAGTTTTTCATATAATAAACCTGTTGGTTTTCCACCCACTCTTGCTTTTTAATGAGGCTGTTCAGCCAAAATAATTTGATCCCTAATAATTTAATTTCTAATTTGTTTAAAATGAGCCTTTTGTAGAGCAAACACATTGCCATTTTAAACATGAAATACAAGAGTATTATTTTGTTAAACGCTGCCACTAGAAATGAACCTGAGCTGTTGAATTTGGAGTAATATCAGTCTTGCAAACACTTCAGTCCCTTATCTGAATAGTGTTGATTGTTGTAGCAAAATAGGAACATGGTAGTTCTTAGGGTGAACATAGCAAGGTCTGGTACAAAGCTCAGTTCCATCATGTTGCTGACTGTAGTTCTGCATCATCGTGACAATGTGAAGGTCCTGAATGCTAAGGAGGTACCCAGCTCCTTTCCTGTAGAGTTAAACTACGTATGTCCTTGCATGACATGCTCAGTGAAGGGTGAGTCATTTTTTTCTCTGGACTTTATATTTGATTTTCTACCAGTGTTACATACTGCCTTAGATAAAAATACCCCTTCAAATTTATATGTTCCAAAGTTATGGTCCATGATTTCATTATGGTATATTTGTGGACTCTCTGAAGTACAGGAAAAAACTGCAGCTTAATGTTTTTCACTCAGTTTGGTTTTTTGGGGGGAAGGCAGAGTCAAATGTCATTATTTAGTATGATTGTCTCCTGGTTAAGAACAATCTGTCTGTTGTGGAGTTTTACAGATTTCATGCAAGGACTTAAATATGAAGAGAATTTCCAGAAAATATGTCAGGTAGCCGAGGTGTTTTTGTTATATGAAATATGATGTAGGTGAACTTCAGAATTTACTCAAGTAATTGGTATTTTCAAGGAAAGGATGCAAGGAAGCATTATTTTGTCTGGGAAGCTTTAGAAGACTACAACTCAAGAAAAAAAACAACTAGCTAAGTACTATATTAATTTATTCTCAGGCTCTTGGGGTGTCCTGCTCAGGACCAGGAGTTGGATTTGATGATCCTGACGGGTCCCTTCCAACTCAGCAGATTCTATGATTCTATGAATGTAGTTTTCCAAGGAGAACCAGCCATAAGTCGTCCTTATGACTTATAGCTCTAGGAACATTGCCTGCATGAATTGAGCAAGGCACAGTAGCATACTATCAGAATTATAATGAATCCACTATCAGTTGTTCACAGTGCGCAGTATTGTTGTTGTTACTAATGTTGTCCTGTGCAATATATTAGAGTTATCATAAAATAGTCTGAACTGGGAGAAGGTTTTTGAAAAGGAAGGTTGTTCTCCTTCAAGTTCAGGGCTACAAGGCCAGAGCGTTCAAACTTGATTCCGTATCATCTGAGAATTGTGTAACATTTTTCTTCCTGTTAGGAAATCAGAGTCAGAACTGTTTAGTGATGTGAAGTTAAGCACATTTTGTAACAGTTCATGTGCTGATCAACTGTGTTGCAAACAGAAAACAATCTATCAGTTATTCCTCCTGGAGCTGCTTCCAAGAGCTTGTGGTTTATGAAAACCTGAGCTGATAGTCTGAGTTTCCGTGCATTCAAGATGCTTGGTTTGAAAAGCTCATTTCAGATGAAAAGACTTCTCTAATTCCTTCAAAATGCAGACATAGGCAGGTATGTTGGTTGGTTGCTGTGTGCCTAAGACCGCAATTGCAAAGACAGAGAGGGATGAAAAGGGGGGAAGGAAGCTGTGCGTGATGGAGAGAAGGAAAGAGAGAAAAAGAAGAGGGAAGGGAGAGAGAAGTTCTTTATGAGTTGAGATGACCAACTTGGCATAATACAAGCTAGTCTGTTTGCTGTTGTGTTTTAATTCATGGCTATTGAGAAGTTACGAGGCTATGTTGGTATAGTGTATATATAATAGCTTTCAGGAGTTACCCTCTTTCTACAGTGTGTATGTGCACAGAAGACTGCATTTTGCTTTTCTTACATGTTTTTTAGTTTTGAATGTTCTACGTGTAACTCTTGAATCATCTCATTTCAGTTCAATCTTAATTGCAATGAGAAATAGCGTTCAAGCTGTCAGCGAAGAATAAACTGATACTGCTACTAGTATTAAAGATATGACTGGACATTTAGGAAGAAAAGTCTTAGTTTGAGGAGAATGTTACTGTTACTTCATGATGATATTGATCATCAATTAATGATGCATTAGTTTCTAACTAAGAAAATAGTAGCTTGCTAGGACTGAGTAAGCTGGGAAGAGGAAAACCCCACGTAGTCAAGACAAAATTAATAATGTCACTTGGTTGTTTTAACTCGTCAAAATCCATACAAATGGCAGACAGTCTGACAGTGTACCAACAAGTTTTGATGAGAATTAAGGTTTTGTCAACACTACTCTTGTTAGGGAGTGGCTGAGATTTAGATTGATATGGGGGAAGTAGAATAAGTCATGAGAAGTGTTTTAGATGGGCAGATGCTTCTACGAAATTTACTTTTCTCTGTATTCGTTGTGCTGTCTGCTATCACAAGCACTAAGACCACACATACAGCTTGAACAATCCAGTTGCCCTTACTAAGAGGAAAGTTAATGGAGTAGCATGTCTTTCCGCAGATGCTTTTTTAAAAGGATGTTTTCGGCCTTTATAGTGGAAACACAGAATTCTAGACATGAGCTGGTGTCAGCTGCATATTCCAATAATTTCCATTTGTGCTTGCATCAGATTACTAGACCTATCTTGCTAGGAACCATAAAATCAAGGGTATGATCTTAGATAAGCAACATCACTACTGAAAAGGATGAAATCACGTTTGTTTTCTTTTGACAGTAAACTGAGTCCTTAATTCATATTCTATGATGCATCAATCTAACATACAGAGATCTAAATGTAATTATTTCATTAGAATATTGACTCTGTAATGTCACTTAAACTTGGACTTCAGGTGGTGAGAAAAACTGCTTAACACAGAGCAAAGAATGATAGTTTCCCTGTACCCTTGCTTAATAAATGTATGTGAATATGGGCATAAAAGAACAGTGTTACTTGAGTGAGTTGATAACCAAGTAACTTACTACATCACAGCAGTGCATTATTTTTGTTAAGTCCCAGACTACCAACAAAAAGAAAAAAAACCCCTCAGAACCCAAATGATTTTCAGCATTCGAACAGTATTCAGTGAAAGTATTTGAGAAGAGAAAGATGATTTTTTGTCAATCAGTACATTTGTTTTGAAAAGTATCTCAAAAGATTGTACTAGATTAATATTTCATTGAAGTGGAAGAAAACAGTGGTTCCTGTGCACTCAATGGCTGTGTGACAAAACAATTCTTAAAGGAATTTTTTTTCCTCTGTTGAAAGCTCGGGTTATATTCAGGCCTTGATGTCTCAGATGTACAGATGCTGAACACTCTGAGGACATCATACTCCTAGCGGTGAATGACAAAAAATGTAGCACTTTTGCCTCTGTGAGCATCATGTTTGTGGAATATGGAATAACTCTTTATGAAATCAGATTTAGATTTTAAAAAAAACCCACAGCCATAAGAACATCCTTGTATAAAATGTAAATTACTTGGATTTCTCTTAAAATTTATTTCTATTATCACTTAGGCTAAAATTTTATATGGAAAGACTGTTAAGAGATGACATGTATGTAGAATCAAAATAAATTAGTATTACCATAGTTGAACATTTTTAAGTTAAATTAAAAAAGCTCCCAAATGCTTGCACACCAGTAAATGTCTGGGCAAGAGATTGTACTATTTAGGCTATGATTCCTTCGAAGAATATTACTTTCATAGCTACATCTGTGCCAATAAATTAATGATAAATAAGCCAGTTCAGAGCTGTTTTTTACCTTGGATGACAGGCATACATCCTGCAGCTTACAACCACAGATCTAAAATCTTTTTCTTATTACAGTCTTTCCCAACCTAAGGGAAAAAAAAATGATCCGTATCTTCTCCCAAGGAAGAGTTCCTGGTCAGTTTTGTTTCTTGTACTGTCCATGGCCAGTTACAGAACACGTTTTGTAGCTATACTACAAAATCACTACTAGGTTAAATGTCTTTCTTGTTGGGTTTATAATGTATTTTTTGTTTAAAGAACCTAGAGGCAAAGTTTTTATGGAAGTTTTATCTTTATCTTTTATTAGAGCAAGTGCCAAAAACTTTCAGGCTTTTAGAACACAAGCACTTACGTCTGCTGAATGAAGTTAATCACTACTATGGTCTAAAAGCATCTGAAAGCAATTAAAAATGCTTATATGGAAGTTCTGTTCTAAGTAAAAGCAACTTGATTTCTCCACCTTCTGCTCAATAGCTGGATACCATTTGTCCATTGTGTGTTAAGGATGATAACTTTTTTCATTAAAATCTCTCAGAGAATCTTTTTTTGGAGTCTTTAATTGCTTTCTTCTCTACTCCAGGAGAAGATTCTTGATATTTTGAATTTATCCTTCCTGGTTTTTTTCCTCCTGTTCTGAAGACCCCAAACTAACTTCCTGATGATGAAGAGGAAAATACATATACATTTTGTGTATGTATATTGCCTTTATACTTGTGCATAAAATAAGCATTCAGTCCAAACATGGTATAATTACCATTTCCACATCCACTTAGAAATTTAGGGAATTGTTAGATGATTTTGTACTTGGAAATAAATCTTTTATATAATCCTTTGTGAAAAATTTAAGGTCATCTTGAGAACACAGTTACATTTTTATGCCCCGTAACTGCTGCCGTCTGAGACTTAAAGTTATGGATAACCATTCACACATTTTTTTTAAACAGACTTCTGTCTGTATAATTTTCTCAAGAAAAATACTTGCTTTTAAATTATTTCATAGTTGTTACCTGCTGTCTTTATAGTGATTATTGTTGTTGTTATTATTATTGTTATTATTACTGCTATTACTACTACTACAGTGTTTTATGAAGAGTTTTGTTTTCCATTTGTTTAACTGAATCTCAACTCATATTACCTGGAGTGAATTTGATGATATTAGTCAAAATATTGAACTTGGTATTGAGACACTATATTTTCTTAAAATATCTTGGGTTCCAAGTCAGGTGATCTGAGGAAATATTTGCTTTTATTCTATGTGAAAAAGTATTTTAGGATTTTCTACAAGTGGTCTGAAATCTCACCTTTGTGACTTACTTTCAGCTCTCCCCTGAAAATTGATAGAAGGGACTAGAATATGTAATTCTTTTTTCCATCCTGATTTGAGACATTTTCCTTAAGGAGGGCTGGAAGTTTCACTGATTCCAGATTGCACAGATTTAGCATAGGCATGAATTTTGAGCTATGTAAATGGTGCTTTACAAACCCACAGAACTGTGGTAAGAATGAGTATGTTAATATGTCATCCTTCTTCCATTTCCTTTCTCAAACCTACTTTATTTGATACTCAGATTTATTTAATTAAACCTTTAATAAAAAGAGGAAAGTTTTCTGGAGGGGGTAACAATAAATGAAGAATAACAGTAAATACTATTGAGATTTTCCCTCGGTTGTTTTTCCTTGCCATTCATTCCAAATATTTAATTCCCTGATTCTGTCTAGCTGATCAGGCAAGCGTTTCACAGAACTTGCTTTGGACAGTGGTCTGTCACTCTAAAAGTTAAAAAGAGTACCAGGATTTTATATTAGAAGTAATGATGTATCTTTTCAGAATTTTCATTTATTTTTCAGACTTTATTTTTTATTAAGTTATCAGGTAACTTAATAGATTCAATAGGTAGCGCAGATTAAAGTAAGGCATAGGTAAAAGAGAAGGATATTTAATGTGGCCCTTATATAACTTGTAATCAAGTTGGGTGAACGTTATTGCCAATTGATTTAACTTAATTTTTTGTCTCACATCTTAGACTGTTATAATTCAGTGAAACAACAGAAACTGTATTTAGTCTGCCTGTGGAAAATATTTTTTTTCTTTGTGTAAAAAAATTTGTGCTAAGTGGGGATTTTTTTTGTTTTGCTGTATAATTCAGAATTGTTTATATAACCTCTGAGATAACGCTGTCTTTTGGAGTTGTGTTTGAATCTGCTTCATTACTCCTCTTAGAATTATTTATGATCTAATTATATTTGTTCACTTAACACGGATCCATCTGTGGCCTGCTCCTAGTAAAAGCCTCCGCATTTCATCCTCAGTCATTACATGTGAACATCTCATGCATTGCTTAGCTCCATCTCACTTTTTGTATAGCATTGTTCCTATGGTTACTCGCAGGGATTATTTCTACCAGAGTTTGCTATCTGATTCTTTCACTTTTTGTTTGTTGCTTTGGTATAGTTTCTGCTGCCCTGACTCTGTGTTCAAAAATCACATTTTCTTCCTTGGTATCCTGTTGCCTAGATCTCAACATTTTTTTCAGAGATGTGAGAGATTTGGGAGCTGATTATCCTAATCAATTTATTTTTGGGGAAGAAGGTGTTTGTATCGTGGTGTGTGGTATGAAGCTTCCTCATTTCTTTGAATAGTTTGGTTAAGTGACTAAGTTTTGGCCACTACGCTGTCTTCTAAAGAGAATGTGTATATACACCCTTCCTCTCATTTTTAAAAAGTTACTGATTTTGAGATTCATCTGAATTCTGTCCCCTTCGAGTTCCTTTCTACTTTACATTTTTACATTTGCACCATATCAAAAGTCAAACTAAAGATGCTCACTTAAATTTCACTTTCTGGTTTTGCCTTTATGTCTATAACATGCATAAAATATAAACTAGAATGAAATAGAATAGAATATTTCAGTTGGAAGGGACTTACAACAGTCATGTAATCCAACTGTCTGACCACTTCAGGGCTGACCAAAAATTAAAGCAAGTTATGTAACTGTATTTTGGCAAGATTATTAGATTCATTTTAGACACCTTAATACTGTTGCTTCAAGTGTGACAGGTTTATTACTTCTATTATTCTAGTAAATCTGGGAGGAATGCCATTAGGTAATGTTCTTTTAAAGAAAAGATGAAAAACACTAAACACTGATAGATAAATACATAGCAAATGAAAAGGGATTTCCGGTGCTGACATAGCTTGTAATTTCTCCTAAAGGCCTCTTAAGTCTCTTTTGCCAAATGTCTGAAGAAAATACAAACCTGAATTCTTACCCCTTTTTTTTTCTTCTCTTCCTCCTGCTTCCTAGCAGCTTCTAGGAAGATTTTCAGATGATGTAATTGTTTTGAATTGCATCAGTTTTCTTTCATATATACTGCATACATCCTCAAGAAGAAACCTCGCTCCCTGAGGCTGCTTAATGAGAAATCTTTAGCTCTGTATAACTGACACAAAAAAAGGGAACATTTCAAGACAATTTTGACAAATATACCTTCTTGTGGTGTCTTTGCATTTGATTACAACAACATATTCTTGGAAAAATACTTGCTAAATGCAGAGTTACATCTCTATGATAGCATGAAAATGTTTGTGTTGCACAGGATCAAAAAGGGCTGTTCACAAACCTTACCCTGTTTAAAGATCTATAAAGAGGCTTTTCACAGTTCTTTAAAAATTGTAATTCTTGTGAACACTTTGCCAATTTCTTTTTGAAATAACTTTTTTTTTCTTTCCTTCTTAATGTAAGTTTACCATTTGATGTATAGAGCTGGAATTGCATAATTCTTACCAGCGTGGACAGTGGGCATCTCTTTGATGCTCAGGCTTTCAGAATTCCACACTCCATGCCATGCTGTTGCCATCTACTTTTTTTTGTGTGAAATATACAATGTGTGCTACTGAGAACGGAGCTTTCTGGGCACAGAATTAAAACAGTTTCAGCCTAACCTGACAGCCAGAAGGAGAGAGAAAGCTGGCTGATTTTCCAGTAAGTTCCTTTTGAAGTAGGAAATAGTTTCAGCTACTTCTCCCTCTTCGCTCTGCCATTGCCTTTATGAAGGGGGAATTGAGGTAATATTTGCAATGTAAAAGAGACTATTCCTTGTCATCCTGGGTGCATCATTATTATTACATGGCAAAAGAGTTTCTGTTCCTGAGTAACTGCCTCTGTGTGGTGTATGTACCATGTGAATATGCTGATTCAGGTATCTCACTACTATGCTCATCTAAATGAAATAAATAGGCCCATAATCATCCCTGAGTATCATCCCTTTAGGTGTACTCAAGTGAATGGAACTACATCTTTCTGAGCGTGTTTGAGATTTTCTCTATGCTCAGATGAATTGATAGTTTCAGGTTTTTCTATGAAGCAGTGAAAAGCACGGAGATGTGGTGGATTCTGTATTACATGAAAGTGCCTGGGACATTTGCTGCTGTCCTATTCTGCCGCTGATTTCTAGCCTTAATTCAAGACATGGCAATAACTTTTGGGACCAACCACTAAATGCCTTGTTCAGTAGAGTTCCTACCGATAACCCAGTTACTGCTGTTGTGGGCCAGATTGTGCCCATAATCCAGCTGGAGAGTACTCGATTCTGTAGATGCTTTGCATTTGTTAGCAATATATAGTCTAGCATTAAATCTAGATTTTGATTAAAAGGTGAATATTTCTATTGTGAAATCAGTTTGCCTTCCTAATTTGATTTTAATAGGAAGTGAGACTAGGGAAAAAATAACGGGCAAAATATTTGACAGAAACTGATAGAAGGTATGAGAACTAGTAGAATTCAAAGTAGATATTATTCTGTCTTGTCCATCAGGGTCTATTTTTAAAATATTTTTGTAAAAATGGAGTCATTGAGAAAAAGAAGGAAAGAAAGTATGTTTAATAGAAACTGTTTTCTTCTTACAGAACAATACAAAGCATGTATCATTTTGAGACTTACTTTATTTTTCTGAGTTTTTAATGACTAAACTTTAAAAAACTTTTATAAAGCAAAAGTTTTTAATAAAGTATAAAGGATATTGAGATAGTTTTGTAGTAGCTTTTTTCTGAGCAGAAAATTAATTTTAAAAGAACTATGTGCCTAGAAATAGAATTCTGAAACAGCAGGTTGGTTACATTTCTGTAGAAATGGCAAGCATACAGGTAAATATCTTTACTATATTTTTGCTAGGAAAGAATTTGATTTTCCCTAGCTTTAGCCATGTAAGAAGTTAGCTATCAAGGAGGAGATTCATCTGCTAATATGTCTGAAATGTAGCTGTAGAAATCTTAACAAGTCATCTCCTTTCATAGCCAGTGGAAAGTAGCAGACATCTCTAGAGAGTGATACATCTCAGTATGAAATAGGCCACTTGAATCACCCTCTGGAAATGCCTGTGTCTCTTCATTGACTATAGGCAACCTAGATGAAGAGTTTGGTCTGAATGATTAAATTTTAGAAGGTTAATTTAAATCAGCTGAGTGAAGCTGTCAATGTAGGTAAGTTTTTTTAAATATGTGGATGCAAAACTGTGTCTATACATTGTCTGTTAAATGAATCTTTGGAAATTTTTGGTAAGTTTTAAAGTATTTGAAGAAGCTTAGTGTATTCTGGGTATAGTAATAAAAAGAAATAAGGAAATATTTATTCTTTTCATTCGCACAAGAAGTTGTATATCACACACACGCAATTTAGCAGGCAAACAAATCACATTTTAACCAAGGACTTCTGGTACACCTCTGGATTCACTGTGAATTGTGTCTGTTACTGGGTTCTGGTAGTTGTGTTCACTTTAGTACGCTTAAATACTGATAAATCTCTCTAAACTGGTAAGTGCTGAATTCCATCTTCACTTACTAACTGTAATAGTTCCTTCTTAAAAATACATCTTTTAGTGCCTTATTTGGCACAATGTCTGGTTTTTCAGTGCTGTATGGGAGAACTTTATTCTCAAAATTCATAATGTCCTGCAGTTCTTTCAGCATGTTGAAACACTGAGAGAAAGATCAGATTTGTCTAAACTCTCCAGTCAGTAGTAGTTTTCCACATCTAGTTTTATTCATTACATATGGATGTAATTTTTCATATCATTATTTGCAAAGAAAATGCTGATAATTCTTATATCCAGTTATATATGTTTAAAAGCATGAACATTTAGCCTGAATAGTAAACCTGGACACCTTGATTATTTTGAAAGTTTATTGTCCTTTTGTCTTTAAAGTCTTTATTTTTCTGAGACACCAGACTAAATTTGATTGTTTATCTATTAAAGGGAGAACTTGTATTAATTTTTGTATAAATAAAGATGTACCTTATATGCCTTAAAACCCCCTCACATATACAGGATCATTTAGACTGTCGATTGCTTTTATTTTATTTTGTCAGTGTTTTGAGTCTCTTAATCCATATTTACCTACTGCATTTCAAAAGGGAATCAAATTGGTTTTGTGGTGCATTAATGTTTTATGCAATATTCCATGGAGAACATTAAATCAAAATAAAAGAAAAAGGTTGACCTCTAACACTTACACCCATTTCTTATGTCAAACTGGAAGATGTTGAAAGCCTTATATGGTTGTAACCCTTCTATCTAACTGTGACCCTCCTTAACATTAAGCAGGTGACTCGATTAAACATAAATCAGGCATAAAATGCCCTGCATGAGGCAGCACAGTGAATCAAGCAAATTATCAAATGGCAAAACTCGTTCTGTGCTCTGGGCAATGTAAGCTGCCAGCACTTATACATCAAAACTTCACTCAGTGTAAGATTGATTTTATTTTATTTTGTTTATTTTAATTCCCTACAGCAAGCTGTGTTAGTTGTGTAAAATGCTGTCTGCATCATTACGTTCCTAAGAAATGCTTTTCTTGTTTAGCAAAGGCCAGTTGCAATCTTAAGCAACATAATCTATTTTAGACTAGATAGGCTGTGCTCTGTACTGGGTTCTAATGGGGTTGATATTTTGTGCAGTAATAGCAAAACTTAAGCTTCTGTGATTGTATAGATTTTTTTTCTGTTTGTGTGTATACATACACTATCAACTTTATCAAAAATATGAGCACCAAAGGGATAATGTTATAAAATTGAATCACCAGTAGCCATTGAAGATATTTTCCAGTTTCAGTAAAGATGCTGGGATTAAAGCGTGTAAGTCCAATCTTAAGGCAAGAATGAATTTTTATGTAAGATGATACATGTCTTCCTTTCACAGTTGCTTTTTATGCTGCCTTAAAACATGTCAAAATAATCCCCAGCAGAGGAGCCTAAAAGGAATGTCAGCTCTGTGGTTATGTAAATCGAATTGAGTGCTTTACAGCAGGTTAAGATTTTTATAACTCAGGAGTTGTTAACAGCCAGCTGGTTTGTATCTGTTTTTTATGGTTATTCTTGTCATAGGCAGCCTCCACAATTTTTAATTATATTTTATGGTATGTGTTTTCCCTCCTCTTGAATCCCACAGCCACTCTTTGCTTCAAAAGATATTTTCCGCTGGGAAGAGGAGAAGCATTGCTTTGGGACTCCATCATTAGAAATACTGTTGTATAATTACCTCCTGGTAACAACAGAGGAGTGTGACTCTCCATCTCACATCTTTAACTTGCTATGCCAGGATGGAAATCTGTAGTATTCTGCACACCCCGTTAGGCTGCGATGCCTGCAGCCCTTAACTCAGACTGTTGTCTTCTGCTTTTAAGGAACTGATTTACAGTTTTTATTGCATTCACAATGCAAATTCCTCTTTGCTTCACACTTCAGGTTTGAATGCATGCTTTGTGCTTTGCAGATTTATCGTATTCCGTGTTCGGGATCACAACTCATTTTGTAACACACGTTCTCAAAAATGCTTTATTTTTAATTTTTGTTTAGTGACCATAATAGTGATATTGGACAAACATAATCTTTTCAATGTTTTTATAGCAGAGTAATTTCAAGAGTACAGTCTGATTCCCATCTGGAGTAGAAATAATTTAACATATACTGAGCACTTTGTTGGAAAACAAAACATCATTCCTGACAGCCTGAAAAGCCAATGCCTTATTTTTTGTTAGACTTCAAGAAGTTATGAAATATTTAGTTCTGTATAACTGTGAAGACATCGCCAGAAACTACATTCTTGAATGTTTTACAGCATTTTGTGAGTGTCCTCCCTCTGCCAAAGGAAACAGACTGCTCGTTAATTGTCTTTAATGGTAGATACTCCTATTGGAACACCTCCTCTCCTTGCAGAAGTAATGATGTAAGAGCAAGAGTCTTAAATAATTGAACACATGGAGAAAACTGTTTGTTAGATGGTTAAAAGACTGTTAAGCTTGTCAACCGTAAGATAACAAAAAGACTACTTACTATAAGCCTTTTTTTTTAGGTGATGTTGAGAAAATTAACATTTGTTTTTAGTTAAAGTCTAAAATAGTTACAGTCAGTCTCACATGAAAAGCCTATTTTGAAAGTGCAAAGCAAATAATATATGCTTTTGTGTTGTATTCCAAGAATTGATTTGTGTAATCTAGTTTCATTATTTTAACAGACTGAAATCAATAGAAATATTATCATCATACCTAATGTATTCAGACATTATGACTCTATAGATCTTCTTGTATTACACAATATTATATTTAAATTTGAATGTTAAGTGTTTATTCTGACCTACTTATGGTCTAATGCCCAATGTCAGCAGCTTCTGAACTTCAAATATCTCTCTCTACTGTGTTGGCTTCCTATTAATTTCTAGAGCTACACAGGGGCATTCCATATAACTTAACACAAAGATACAGGATAAATATTTATTATCAGAATTAGCCTATCTGGTAGGCTGATTTTTTTTTTAATATAATCCAGTAGGAAATTCAAAAAAACCTCAAAACAGTTAGCTTTAAAATGACAAAGTTGCTGAAAATTGTTTGAATATTAGTAAAAATATACTGATATTTGCAACATGTATTTCCCATATTTCTTTCAGTTTCTTTTCCCAATATTCATCAATTTAGTAGTTAAGAAGGTGCAAGTAATAATAATAACAAAAATAAAGAAGATACTCCTTAAAATAGCATAAGATAGGGTGCAATTAGTGCAGAAAGGATACAGCAGGAATAGCATATACTAAGACTGCAAGATATATTGCAGTCTTTTGCATTGCTTTTAAAAAGCACATTGTACATAGATATAGAGTATATTATTTAAAAAAAGATTACCGAAAAAACCCGGGAAATCTCACAGACTTTGTATTCAGTAAATTAGGTGTGTACAAAATGTTTCATGTTTTAGGAATTAGAGGGCTGCAGCTACAGTTCATGGTTTCACCTCCCCACTTACCCCGGGCAGAGCTGCCTGTATTTGCCAAACGTGACCTGCAGAAGTAATCGTCATTTCTTTCTTCTCTAGGGCTGTTGAGGATAGTGTGTGATGTTTAATGATATTTATTTGTTCAGGGTTCCAAAATATATCTACAGATGATACCCTGGAAACTAGAACTAATATATTGAATTTTTAATTGCATTTTGTAGCCATACCTTGACCATTTTGAATAGAAATAGTTCTATATTGAATAAACTCTGCTTTAAAGCAGTACTGAGCCTGCCCTAAAGTCTGTGTTTGGCTACCAATGAAATTCTGAGAAAATGAAAAGATACCTGCATATTTCAATTAGGCAGTAGTATGTCAAAGAAGATACTCTTTGGGTGGCATGCAGTATGTGACCTTCTTGGAACAATTCATTTGAAGAAATAAAACTACTCAGTTTTCACTTAGACTTAATTGCAAAGTTACTATACATGAAGGTATTTTAGAGGAGCAAAGTCCTTGCCAGGTTTTGCTGATCCAATGCAGCTGGAAAAATGCATCAACAGCTGAAGAGGCTGTTGACCACATTAGGCTTTAATTCATTAATTTATGCTAGATGGGCATTGGCATGAGAATTTCCCCCAATGCTGTTACTTCTCTGTTGAAAACAAACATTGATTTTCTCCTTTTGTGTGTGTACACTTTTGGATTAGAAACGAAGTTGAGAATATGCTTTTATGAAGCTCTTGACTCAAAATTAATGTAGTGATAAAGAGTTAAGCATTTTTCCACTGTATCCTTGAACAGGTAACGTGATGTAATAGTTCTTAATACACACCTGTTTTTTTCTTGTCTGTAAAGGATGGAAAGTTTATCAGATAATCATATTGTTCCTTTTTCTTTTCAGGCCATTTAAAAAATATATCTGACGGCTTTACGGCACAAGTAGATTGGAAGTATATTTTTTAATCCTTAGTATCCTGTTTTTCAGAATACGACTTCCTTTACAGTCAACAAAAAAATAACTAGTGACATTTTACAAACATAAGGAAAAATCATTACATTCCTTCTTGTGATTGTCAGTGATTTATGAAGAGCACATTTAACACTTAACTAGCTCAGGTAACAACAGAAGGATGGAGATTTTTTAAACTTAATTTTAATAAAGCTTTAAGTAGCTTTCATGGCATTAAGAATTTTTGACAAATCATCAAAAATTAAAAAGTGTTTTGATTTTTTTTTTAATTGCTAAACTATCGATCCTTTGCCCTCCCTGCTTCAGAGTTTGAATTGACCAAATGCTAACCTGAAATTCAACGGTGAAAAACTTGTATCTGTTAATGTGATGGTTTTAAGAGAAACGCTACAGCTAAACTAATAAAAGTATTTATTTCCTAGTCTTTCTTAGTGGCTCCCAGGCTCAAAAGTGTTTTATGACCTTTTAAGGTGCATGCTAAAATTGAAAGCAATGTTTCATTTTCATAGTTCTTTTGTGGATTTTTATCCATGTACACTTTGCACTGAACTGCTTCCCTCACTTCTTAGGCAAATCTAGTTTGTATTTTATGGACTTTATTTGACTTTATAGATTTAGAACAAGGGCTGATAACAATATTAATGCATGCTTGGCACTTCCTTTATTTTTAAAACTTTGTTCAACTCTTGACTGATTTGTATTGATAATCCTTCTGTATAGTAAGGAAGTGTTATCTCTATCTAACAGGTAAAGAGGAGTGAAATTAAAATGTAGATGACATCTGATGCCTTCTGGTAATCTCAGAATTAAAATTCAAAAGCCTCTAATTTCTTCTTCTGATGGTATTTTTAACTAAAAAGGGTGAGCAAAGTAATTCAGATATTTTTCAGATACTTTCTTTCAGTGTCTCTTCAGATTCTTCTTGCTTCCAGCTAAGGATTTCTGTAGGAGGTATGCTTGGCACATGTGGTTAAGCAGAGGTCTTGTAGGTGTGGGGTTATGATCTTTTTGGATTTAATTTGCAACTAACTGAAGATAAATTATAAGAAAATGACAAACAGGAGACTCAGGCCATCAGCAGTATAACCAAGCAAGTGACTTAGGGGCATTTCTAAAGCTGCCGAAATAACTGTTCATATAATCTGTCAAAAAGCACAATCCTACTGTTAGAAAAAGTATCTTCCATAATTTGCATCTGGGCATTTTATATGAACACATAGGATGAGAAACGGAAAGTTAATACATGGTGAAGTCTCCTGTGTTAATGGCATTCTGCAGATACAATTGCTTCTGTAAACACTTGTGTGAAAGACTCAGTGTTAGGGAAGGACTGATTTGGGGAGACATAGCACAAAGGTAGGAGCTTTGAATTGGACTAAAGTTTTTTTTTTGTTTATATGGTAGCTTGAAGTAAAAAAGTTAATTAAAATATCTCTTATAAAACGCTAAGATCAAGGCAAGCTGATGCTGTGGTTGGATGCAAAAAATATTTGATCCTCTTGACAAAATTGATATTTCATAGAATCACAAAACGGTTTGTGTTGAAGTGGACCTTAGAGATCATCTAGTTCCGACCTCTCTGCCATGGGCAAGGATGCCTTCCACTGGATCAGGTTGCTCAGAGCCCCATCCAACCTGGCCTTGAACACTTCCAGGGATGGGACATCCACAGCTTCTCTGGGCAATCTGTTCCATCACCCTCACAGTTTAAATTTTTTTCCTAATACCTAATCTAAACTTACCCTCTTTAGCTTAATGCCATTAACTCCTGTCCTTCCACTACATGCCCTTGTAAGAAGTCCCTCTCCAGCTTTCTTGTAGCCCCTTTAGTTACTGAAAGGTGCTGTAAGGTCTCCCTGGAGTCTTCTTTTCTCCAGGCTGAACAACCCCAGCTCTCTCAGCGTGTCTTCCTAGGAGAGGTGTTCCAGCCCTCTGATTGTCTTCATGACCCTCCTCTGGACTCAGTCCAGCAGGTCCATGTCCTTATGTTGTGGCCCCCAGCTGAACTTGGTGCTCCAGTTGGGGTCTCACAAGAACCCAGTAAAGGGGGGGCATCACTTCCCTCGACCTGCTGGCCATGCTTCATTTGATGCAGCCCAGGATACAATTGGATTTCTGGTGTTCTGTTAGTTTGGTGAGGAATGTCAAGTGTTCATTTAGGAGATTGGAAATATGAATCCATCCAAAATTCCTGTATATCGTCAGCATTGTAAGAGGCAATCTTTTTTCCATGCATTGAAGCCATTTTATAACTAATTTTGTATTTCATGCTCTTTGATATGAGGAATATCAATCACTTATGCTTGAATGGTAGCAGTTTCCAGTGAAAGGAGAACATTTACTAATATTCACTGAAGTTTTCCTGCAATGTAAGCTTTCTTAAAAAAAAACCATGAGAATGGAAAAAAAACTACTTGTAAATATTTTTGTTCAAAAACATGGTCCGTTGAGACAATACTATACTGCCTCTTTTGAAATGTGTTAGTTGTAGTTGAGAAGGGCAGGATGTCAACAGCAAAGAAGGAAGAATGTAGATACAACTGTATTTATACAGAGAGATTTGATCATGGTACTACCTGGTTCATGTATGAATGTCTCTGTAGATGATATGCCATCCTTATAAATATTGTTGCTGGAAGGACAGAATCATGTTGATTTATCTGCCTTTATTGCATGAAACCTCACTGTATACGTGTATATATATATATATACACACACACATATATAAATATGGTTAGTATGCGGCTTGAAAGAAATACAATTCTCCTGTGGCCTGAATTGCCATAGAAAATATGTTTCAATGGATGGAGGAATTACTCTTTTTCAAGCCTGGCAAAGAAATATAGCATGTGACTAGTACAACCAATTAGAGAACAGAGCAAACAAAGAGAATGCTAGAAATGTCTCATAAATTTCTTAAGGCACTGGCAGAAAAAGAATTCTTTAATGTTATGGGCTCTTAGTACATCGCAGAATTAAATCTAACAATAGGTCTGCATCCTTTCAAAAGCAATTCCTGTGTTTTAGCATGTCTTAAGTAGTGATTAGGAGTTCAATTTTAAAGAAACTCAGCAGTTTAATATAAGAAATTGCATCAAATCCGGTCATTCTCTTTCCTGTAAATTTTATGCGTACCATAGACATGTTCTCAGAACTAATATATTCTTCGCTTTGGAAAATGTCCACCAGCTCTTTGGGCTATGCAATGACAAATATTGATTATAATCAACATTTTATACTTGCAATCCTATTAGTTATCTCGACGTCTTCCTAAGTGACTGCAAGTCAACATTCGTATCAAATTACTAGAATGATGCTCTTGATTTCTAAGATATAGTAACAATAATGATCTTGTTCCATTTTTTTTCAAATTATTCATACTAAAAATTTTAGTCTAGAAGTCATTATGTTGAAGACCATTAATATCTAGAAAATGCCAAAGAAATACATGTACACTATATGGGCTATGTATATTTTTTGTTGAAAAATAAATTCAGTTGGAGTGTTGATACTTTCGTTGTTACATATTGAGATTACATCTTGTAGTTGATTAAAGTTAGATTACTTGTAGTTGGAATAAAAATAGTGAGTTATTACCCAGATACTAATTAAATTCTTGCCTGTTATTTCTATTACTCACTCTGCTAAATGTGCAGTCTGTCTTGCCAATCTGAATGTCAGATAAGTCTAAAACTTGGAATTTAGCAATGATCAGAAAGAAGGTCATAACCCAGAGGGATGAGAAATTAGAAAGCACACGTCCCATTTCACACTTGTGTGAATGTTGAGAAGGTGGAGAAAAGTGATTTCCAGTAACAGATTTGTGAAAATCTGTTCAAAAGTTTTTGAACACTTCCAGGGAGGGTGACTCCACTGCTTGCCTGGAGGACCTGTCCCAGTGCTTAACCACTCTTTCAGTGAACAAATTTGTCGTAATACCCATGCTTTGATAAAGTGCTGGATCATGACACAAGTGCCCATCATGCCCCTGTTGTGCCATAGTTTGTACTGGAAAGAGATACTGTGTCTTCAAACAGGACAGACCACCAAAAAACATTCATCTAATGCCTTGGTCAGCACCCAGGGTGCTGCCTGTGGGATTTAGTGTTCTGTTACCTTGAGCAACAAGTAGAGCATAAAGGTGAGAGAGGGCTGTCTGTGACAATTGACTGCCTTTTCATCTGAAAAAAGGACTACACAGTGTTACCTGTGAGTCATTATCACAGCTACTTTGTACAGTATCACAGTTCTGCATCACAGTACAAACTCTGCTATCACTGTGCTGTAACAGTACATTTAGCCTCATGCCTTGCCTCTGGCACAGAGTAATGCATAATGGATCTGAGGAAACTTTAAAAAGAAAAGAAAAAAAAAAAAAGAGCCCCAAAGCCACAGTGCAGCTCTTGAAGTTACAGCACTTCTAGTGAATAAAATAATGGAGAAGAAGAGAGGACTCTTCTGACCCTTACAGGTGAATTCTTTACATTCAGAAATGTGAAAGTTCTCTTACTCAACTTGCTGTGTTAAAGCAAGGGTATATATGTCTTGAAATAACCAGTGGGGGATTTCTGGGACTTTTTTCCACTGTTATATTGATTTCTGTCTTTCTAATGCTTGGCACAACCTGCTTTGCACACTGCAAATAGAGAGAGGTAATCAGAAAACAATTATAGAATTTGTTAATATATATTGTATTATAAAGGGGTTTTTTGGGGGTGGGAGAGCAAGGCGATGCCAAACAGTATCTACTTTAAAGCTAAATATGACAAAACAGGATCAAAATTGTTCTTTAAAGACATTTTAGGTTTTTTTTTCTATGTGTAGGATATTTTTAGTCCATTAAAGAATAATCCAATGGAAACTTTATTTAAAGTATCTTGAAATGGTAGTTTATATTTTAGACATTTACTGAAGGTCTACTGCTCTAATCAGCAGCTGTGATAATATTTCATCTTAGCTAAAGCCCTGAATTCCTTGCCTTCTCTTTTCACGACTTGGAATAATGCTGTTTTCACTTCCTGGGGATGGCAGGAGCCTGAAATGAGTCTGTAGCTGACTGTTCTTGTGCACTGGAAGTGACCAAAGCCATAAAGGCCACAAAGGCTTTGATAACACATCAACTAAATATAGGTGGGCCATTTCTGCAGTGTGTGACTCGGTGCAGAGAACAGGTCCCTCTGGGGAACATCCATCCTACCAGAAGGCTATCAAAATTAAAATTGCACCATTGTGGTCTACAGCTAAAATCTTATTTTATTCTGAATCTGTTCTGGTGCCAGGAATACTTATAGACATGAACAAGTTAAATTTCACTCACGTGATTGGGCAGTTGGACTACAGTGGATCTATGGGAAAGAATTTGGCAGTTCTGTTTGCAAGGCTGAGCTTGGAAGTTGTAGGGAGACGTACTTCCACAGGGCTATCAGACTGCCTCAGCAGTGCTTAGATATTAGTTTAATCAAAGAACTGTGTGCCATTACCCCAGGATCTGTGTCAAGCTGTGGATTAGGTTTATAAAAAAAAACTACAAAAGCTCCTGCTGGTTGAAAGATTATGAGTATTTAGCTACATTACTGCTGTTACAGGCATGAACACGTCTTTTCAGTATTTTTGAATTGTAGCACTGTTACAATTAATTAATTGTGTCCATCTTGTTATAAATAAGACTAAAGTTAAAGGCTAAGGTTTTTTAAATAGTACCGGTCTTGTTGTTTTTGACTGTATGACTTAAACTATAATACACTTCTCTAAACTTGTCCCAAAGAGTATGTCAATAAAAGACATTGTAGTTAGTAAGATCTAAGAACATTAAATGAAGAAAATTCACAGAGCACCAATAACCACCAGTAACTGTCACTATGTTAAACCTTTTAATTTCTCCTAACAGTGAGAATAGTATTGTGAGAACATGAGGTAATACACACAAAAAGAAGAAAAGAACTTCTGTTTGTAAAAAGTGCAGGAAGTTGTTCCTGTAGTAAGTCATTCTATTAAAGAAGAGCTGTTATTGCACTCTAGCAATGCAAATGTAAAACAGAAAGTCTTTCAGGACCCAACCATCATTGTTAGAATAATATATTGTTATATATATGTTTTGCCTTCCCATTTTTTTTTTGGAACTGCATGCTGTTCAGTTAAAGAGATTGTGGATCAGGATTTGACACTTAAGGAAAAGTATTTTTTTATATTGTTCAAAGCTGACCTCTGCTTTTAAAAGGCTTGGTCTGCACTTTTTCATCTGTTTAGAAGCATACATTTTTGGTTAAGAAATTGAAGACAATCTCTTTGTCTTTTCCTTAAGCTGGGGAGGTTGAGATAAAAAAGAATGCCTGCTTTAAAAGTCACACATGGCTGTAATTTAAGGGTTTTTTTTACCTCATTGTCCATAACAGTTGAAAGAAACCTTCAATGAAAGTTTATTAACTAGGCCAATGCCTGAGGCAATAAAGGTTCATTTATTACCAGTTTCTTGGCTGTTTTTCTTCTTCTATTTTTCCGTTAAACTCATAGCGTAAGATAATACTTTACAAAATTAAACCTTTGACCTTCTGTGGAGTTAAGTCGCCTTTGATTAGATAAAGTAACAATTTATGGTCCAGCATGAGGTTGCACATGAAATGAATAATGCAACAGAGTGAATGAGAACTGAGAATCTATTGCTTTTGAAAAGATGACTGTTGTTTAAGAAAGAATGTTCTCTCTTAATTGTATTGTATTGTTGCTGTGTGCATTCCAGTAGGATTTTAAGCTGTTGCTGAAAACTGCAGTATAGCCAGGCAGTTATGCAACATATGTTGTTTAATTCTGTCACAATTGCACCAAGCCAATAATAAATTCATAGATTACCAAACCCCATGAAGCTGTAACAGTTAGTAATTTGTTATGGTATTTGAAATGCACTTTGTGATTTCACTTTTTACTCTTCAGTACAAAGGAATAAATCCACTAGAAAGAATAACTTCACGGAATGTAAGTCAATTGGTTCCATAAATGGCAAATATTAGTGATAAAATAATTCCATTTACACATTTTTTTGAAGCATCGTTGAACCTGGTAATAGATCTATTTCAAAAATTGCAGTCTTGATAAAACAAAAGGACACTGCTGCTTTCTGCTTCAATGTTTTATTTCTGCAACTGTGTTATTAATTGTGGGGGCACAAATAAGCAGAAATATTTTTAGGTGTGCAGATTGCCGTGGAAATTTAGCTCTTTTGCTTGTTTATCATAAATGCTATATCCAGGCCTCAGAATTCATATTACAAGTTAGGAGCAGTTACAGGAAAAAGGTCTGATTAGACTGATGAACAACAGATGGTTTGAGCTTCACATACACTGGTTTTCTCCCAGTGCAAGACTGTCAGTTTCAGTTTAGTTGCACCAGTCTAAACCATGAATGATTTTTTTTTTCTAAGTATTCCTTCTTTGCAGTATTTAAAGTGCAGGTGTTGTTTTGGGTTTGTTTTTGTTGTTGTTTTATTTTTTTCATTAATATGACACCTTTACTAATAGCACTTTAAAAGATATTTTAAAAAATTATCTGCATGAGCAGTTTATGCTGAACCACTCTAGTTGACCAGGAAAATACAGCTAGGGGAACCAGACAAGAATTCTTTTGATTATCCCAAAATAACAGGTAATGAAATTTTTAGGGTATACAAAGCGTACTGTATTGGATCAATCCAGACAGCTTAACAGAAATAAGGTTTCTAGATGACTGTGAGATTCTGGACATGCATTATACATAAAGAATTCTACTACTGAAACTCAGTATATTTTAGTGGAGCATTATGGTATAGTCTGAAGTTCTCCTTTTGCAATCCAGTCTATGTAATCAGACCTCTGTCCTCCTGCAGATTGCTTTCCCCTTCTTGTTTTATGTATCACACTGTATAAAACACCCATTAGATCAGAGACTAAGGTTAGGATCCTATTTCATTTGAAATAACTAGGCAACAGCGTAATAAGCTACCAAAAACTTGTACCTGAACTGCTGAAATCCATGAAACCAGTGCAATAACCTGCAGTGATCGGGGTCAAGCCCTAGGAGGTAACCCTGCCTTTCTTTCTCAGGCAGATTTTTTTCAGATTTTAGTAGGAATTTTGCCGAAGTAAGAAGCACAATATGAAATCTGGTATTAAATCAAGAAAGGGCTTGAATTATTTTCAAGTCAGTACCATTGAAATAAACTAGAGGAAAAAGGGTTAAGCATTAATTTGAAATAATGAAAGGAGTTCTTTCAAAATTGAGATGAGATTTGGACCTCCTCCCATGCAGTGAGTAAAGTGTTTCTGCAGACCGAAGTTTCGGGCAAATAAATGAAATTAAATGTAATACACTGCTGACAGTTGTATTTTGGTTTTCTGCCTGTTCTGTGATGACAAAGGTAAAGTTTCTTGAAAATGTTGTTAAAGTCCTAAAGAAGGAGGTTGTGTAAATACATACATGTTACTGAATTTTGTAAGTACCCATAAATATAT
>VZRR01013742.1:186133-188633 GCA_013398015.1 Oreocharis arfaki
TTTTTTTTTTTTAATTAATTGCAGAATGAAAAGAGAGTGGCCAGGTCGAATTTTAAATTTCATTGACGAGGTTCTACTCTTTGTCATATTAACATCTTAGTGTGATACTAGGATCAGTTGTATGTTTTCCTTCTGATGCTCTGGAGCAATGGATAGGTAAAGCAGCTCAATTGTTTCCTTGCTGCTTAAGTACTTACTGCCCTGCTGTCCTACTTCATTAACCTGCAGCAGCAAAAGATAAAAGCCTTTGAAAATACATACCTTTTTAAAGCTATTTCTGTGAGCTAGTTTGCTATCTATAACTTGGTAGGAAGTGAAGAGCAGTCCGTATACTTTTGCTTCCCGAACATTTTATATAATGAAAACACTAGGCATACACTTTAGGGAATACTCAAAGGATTTGTTAAGACCTTTGCCACTTGCTAAAATATGACTCATAAAACTTGTAAACAACTATCAACAATAGTAAATTACTTGCTTAGTAGGAAATGAGTTCATATCTATTCAAAATGTGATCTCAAAACAGATGTCCCAAGAAAATGTCATTGTTTAAACTACATTCATACAAAAAAAAAAATGCTATTATTTCTTTAAGGAAGTGAAGCAATCATGAAGACTTTGGTGTTCTTAGTTTCTAAACACAGTTAGGAAATACAAGGCAACATTTTACACTTGGCTAGCATGTTAATCCATAAAAAACCACAAAATGTGTTGAAAATTAAGAGATTTTCCTGGCATGTTAGGTTTCCTCTTCATCTGCATTACCTTGCAATATTTAAAATTATGAGACAAACGCAAGGCTTCCTGTGATGTGTTGTTCAAAAGTAATGCTTGCTTGTGTACTATTCTTTTTTTTCATCCAGAATCAGAGATAAAATGATTTAGGTGAAATTATTTTTCTCCGGTGACCTTGCCCAATAATAGAACAGTACAAAATGCAGTAATTTCCTTTTTCTAAACACACATGTCTATTTTAAGGGAAAGAATTACTTTTATGGTTTCAGGAAAAAGTCTTGGAGACCTTGAAAAAGCAAATAAAAGGAAACAGAGAATGCAGGCCACTGAGCACAGCTCTGCAGTTGCACATCTGATTCTCTGCCTTGGCAATGTTAATGAACCTCAAATCCTCCCTATAATTAGATGAGGGAATTGCTTATATTTTCAAACAGATGATGCTGCTGTAATGAAACGATTGACAGGGAACTTAAAAGTGTCTACAGTAGTCATTTAGTTTCCGGGTTTTGGGTTTGGGGTTTTTTTTCCTCTTTTTTTCTTTTTTTTTCTTTTTTTTTTTCTTTTTTTTTTTTTTTTTTTTTTTTTTTTTTTTTTTTTTTTTTTTTTTTTTTAGTGTAAAAGAAGATTGCCTGTAGATACAGGTCCTGGGAGAGGTAGTAATTTACACAGAATGCTATGACAGGTGTCTTTGTATAGCATGGAAATAAAATGGAAGACAGAGGAATGATGGGCAGGTATGGCAATTTTTTGGGAGGGGGTGTCCTGTGCTTATTCTGCTTGGGTTCTTTAAAAGGGGCCGAGACTCAAGAGATGGATCCGGATTGAGTGCACAGCTGTAACTGCTGATGAGCTAATTGCTCCTTATCTCTCAGCCCCATTCATCTTCATTTTTTACCAATTACTGAGAATTATCTGTGTTCTCAGTTGGATATGAGAGTTAATCCTTTTTGGTTAAGCTGGCAGTACTGTGAGCAGATTCCAAATCATAGGGTGAAAAAGCCAGAGCAAGCTTGTTCTCAAACTCTCTCCAGTTCAATGACAGTATCACTAGTTCATAAGAATTTTTCTATTGTTTAATAGATTAAACACTGATTTTTTTTTCACTTTTATATTACTATTAATATGTATTTTTCTTTCAGCATAAACTGAATGTGTATATTCGTAAGTGGATGGATGTGTTCCCTTTCTAAAAGTATTCACTTGCAAAAACGAAAATAAGATAAACATTAACTTCAGAGCAGAAGGATTCTTTGCAGTGTGTCAGTGTTTATTGTATGATACATAGCGTTTCTTTTAATGACAAGACCGTGCAGGCAACTTTGACATCATGGGACATAAGACAAATGCTTGTCAGTGACAGATACCTACTTTTGTAAATTTGTTTGAGATCTGTGGGTGAAAAGTGCTGTCTAGGTGCTTGCAAAAGCATAATCATACAGCCTTAAGGACAAATGTGCTATGTTGAGCACATCGTATTTCAAGCTAAAGGAATGCTTTCATAAAACTGTGCTTTGGGAACACACAGAACGCCAGGAACAGATCATTTAGTTATAATCAGGTCACTAAGCTTTTTTGTAGAATTTTGCTTGTCATGGGAAAAAAAATCTTGCATCTTACAGCTAAAATGTAATGTTTGTCTGTCAACCAAGAATATAATTTTGTCCATATATGTTTCCCTAGCCTTTAATCATCATAGTTAAATTTACTAAACAAGGCAATGGACTGGCTGTTATGATCTGAGCACCAGTTAGTATGTTAGGGGAAT
>VZRR01013742.1:193633-256133 GCA_013398015.1 Oreocharis arfaki
TCATGAATAATTTTAAACAACAGCAACAAAAAGTTTCTCTGCAATTTTCCCTTTCCGAAGCCTTCCTTTCTTAGTAACACCAGCCTCACTTCTCATCTTCTCAGATTTCATAATACTGCCTCATCTCAGCAATCAGAAGAGAGTGAATTTCCAAGGTCGAGATATAAATGGATGAACTTTATTGTTAGACAGTTGTGGAGGGATTTAAAAAAACCCCAAAAACCACAAAACTTTCAGGTTGCAGTCTTGGATCTAGGGGACAAATGTTCAGTATGCTGAATATCCTCAATACGCTGTAACTCATTTTTGGCTCAATACATAAACAGAGCTGATTAAGTTATCTTGACAGAAATATTTTTATGATAGCAAACAAACTTAGCAGTAAGCATTTGACAGCATTATTTATTAATATGATAAATGAATTGTGAGATGTGTGATTGTGTGATGATGCATTCATTTAGTTGTTCCTTTTTTTCTTTTACTAATCTCTGTCATGTTGGATTTATAAATGGAACTGAGTGACCTTTGAAACTGTGATGGAAATGAAGAGATAAACACAACTTGAAAGGACAAACCAATTAATATAAATGTGTTACACATAAAGAACTGATTTCAATCAATTGCTATCTGTGTAAACCTTTGGGCACTTAGTTGAATGAAATAGAGCAAACAGATTATGTGACATAGGGACAAAACATCTCTTTAACTCTTTTATTATGTAGTTGGGATATCATCCAAAATGTACAACAGGAAGAAGGCGGCGTATGCTACATTGTGGTGCAAAGTCCACTGAGAAGTTACAATCCTTAAACTTTTTCTGATAATCAGAAAGCCCTCCTGATGGTATTCTTAATTTTATTTTTAATCTTCTGCATTCTGATGAATAGTTAAAGGAGCCTCTATTTAATTTGTTTGCTATTTCCAGCACTGTTAATTGAACTTCCAAAACACTTATGCAGCATGCTTTTAAAATGTCCTAATTCAGGAATTTCTAAATAGCATATTCATTTCTTCTACAGTTGCCTGGTAATGGTAAAAACATTTATCTCCCTGAAATCAATACAAATGTCCTGGGCATCCTTGTTTAAGAAAATTACAGCATCTCTCTCAACCCTTTTTTTTTTTTTTTTTCCTGTAGAATGGATTCTTTTTTTACATGCATTTTAAACTACCTGCACATATAGTTTTCTTTATAGGCTTAATTAGAGAATATGATCAATTTACTGTAAAGGTTTCAAAATACTGTCATTGATGCACAACAAGGGAAAGAAGAAGATTAAAAAAAAAAAAAGGAATACAAGCTTGACATTTTAAAACACTTGCATTTGAAAGACTTTTCACTACTAATTGATTTTTAAAAGAGTTCTATGGAAAAGTGAACTCAGAAATGTTTGGAAGTGCCTTGGCTATGTGCCAGAACATTTAGTACAAAGCATAACTAGACAGTTTCTGAGGCCTTACTACAACTGAAAAGATATGTTCTTTGCCTTTCTTAATCTAATTTGGAATCCCAGCTGTACACTTACAGATTATGCTGGGTATTTTCAGTATCTTGTGGACATCTTTAAATGATCAGTTGGCACAAGACAACAACTTCCCTGCTGTCACAGGGAACAGGGATTAGGCAACACAAGGATTTCAGTAGTGAAATTTTCATTAAATTTCCTAAAACAAGCTATAATAATGAATTAGTGTTCATTTCCTTATTTCAGGCAGCATTTTGATTATACTCATCTGTGAATGCTGTTTTCTAGCATGGACTGATTGGGCCAAAGTCTGTAGTTTTTATTTGTCTTTAGGGGCTTAACAGTTCTGAATGGAGTGAGAAGGAGGGCAGACAATGTCTGATATTTCATAATAATTTTCTTTAAAATTACCTTTTAGCTCCAATAATACGACACTGCCTATTCTATAACACTTTGGAGTTCTTTGTTAGTTGACTGAAGTTGAAATGAAAATCCTCCTTTTTTTGTGGAGTGTGCACTTTGAAAACCTACATAGACAGCTGAAATATTAATGGAAATGACATCCATTCTATTTTGGAAAAAGAGCAGACCAAATGATAACGAGTAACATTGACCAAAAGCAATTACTTTAAAAGGATACTGCTAAGTATCTGAGAAAAATGATTCCTTTGACTAGTTGTTTGTCAGGCCCTGTGTGGTTTTTATTGATTACTCTTGAATATATAGCCCCCATGATTGAAAACGCTGCTGGTAATGTCCTTCTTTTTATCATGCTGAGAGTATCTTATTGAGAATAATAAGAAAGAAATTTATACAGGAAACAAATACACATTGGAGCTTTAAATTAGCCAAAAGTGGCCTATAGATTACCTGTGATATTCATTTTCTAGTATGTCTCCTTTACTAAAGATAGTATTTAGAATTAGATTACGAAAAAATCCGGTCTTAAAAGTTGCAAATTAAGTTTTTGTTCATTATGTGGTTTGTTTCCCCCCTTCTCTGTATCTGATCACCTGTGTGGAGCACTGTAATTCATCTTCTGCTGTGAAATATACTAAGTTTGAAATGAATCATAGATAGGAATTGAGCTGGTACTATTTCTTACATATGAATATTTTATCTATGCAGCTAACTTGTTTTCACTCCACAGTGGAAGATTTCATCTTAGTGTGAGTGGCTGGCAACTTAAAATGCCACTGGTCTATTTAAATGGACACTTGATTAGGATGCTCAAGAGAATTAAGACAGACACAGGAGAGGATTTAAACAGCTCACTGCAGTGTTGCTGACAACATTGGAGAGGTTCTGAAACAACGAAAATCTTCCCAGACTCTCCAACTGCACAGGCCCCCTAGAGGACTGAATAAAGTGCGTAGGATTCAGTCCTAGGCCTCAGTTCTTCTTTACAAGGTCTTTGAGAATGCCTCTCTCCTTGCTTCTTCCCATAGCAAGGCAAAAGTTACCAAAGGGAGATGTGCTTTTTCCAGTTACAAAAGTTTGCCCGCAAATTCTGTGTTTCATTTATTATTATATGCTTTACTAGCAGTCCTCCAAAGTTAAGAAGGGCTTTGAATTACTTCCAAATTTTCTTGTCGATTGAACTAAAACTCCAAGATGCTTTAAAATCCATTAGACTCCAAAGGGAAAAAATCCTTCATGGCTCCAGTAGTAATTGTTCAGTCAGTCCTGAGGCATCCTTAGGAAAGCAAAAACCAACCTGACATCTCTAGTTCCCATGCCCCAGTTACATGGTAGGAGACTGACGAAGCAGATAAAAGATCTGGGTAGAAAAAGACCTACCCAGAAGTTTAAATTAGCAAGTGGAAAGTTGGGAACAATAAAAGATGTAGAGCTTTTGAAAGAAAAATCTATCTCTTTTCCACCTGTAGTCTGAAGCTCTTGATCTACTTTCCCACCCTGAGAAGTGAAAGCAGGTGTTACTATGGATAATGTATCATCTGTCTATTCTGCAGAACTCACCAAAAGCCTTCACTAGACATCTCCTTAAGGCAATTTCACAAGCCTCATGCCCAGGACAGTTGTATTAAACATCTACTCCCTTGAATTGCTTAGTTCTTTTCTCCTATACGCTTCTAGTGCATCAGGTCCAACATTTTTCCTGGTGATTGAGGAACCAGTAGCTTTCCTTTTGGAATACATGTAATGCTTATTTGGTTCATTCTGGCTTAGGAATCCTCATTCATTTTGTTTCCAGAGATGTGCCACATCAAGACTCTTACAAATATACAGGATTTTCAACTGGTTTTGTATGCAAATCAGATTTAGCAGTAATTTATTGATATGAAAAAAAATGCAGGTACTCTTTTATTTATCTACAAATGTGGCTTATGGAGTAAGGATGCCAGCAACAGAATTTGGCTTTTTGTGTAGTGCTCTCACACACGTGCTCAGTCACTTTTGGGTGAAGTATTGTGTCATATGGATACTGTTACTGGTTTACTTAATCAGTAAACCTTGATGAGACCCGCCCCGGCCACACACAGACTGTAGTGAGGTGCCTGTGCACCAAGATCCCTATTACCAATAATTTCTAATTTCTGTTTCTGCACAAATCCAGTCTGTATGGCCAGAGCTGAGCTAGGATTGGGTAAGGACATGCCTAAATTCTGATATTGAGTGTATGCTGAGGCTCATCCTACAGAATACAGGTAAGTGGTCCTGCGGGAGTCATCTTAAGTGTGGGTGTTGGTATAGCGGTGCTTAGCAGATGTCACAGACGTGGCAAAGAATAATGTTTTGCAGTCCATGCATTTTCCAAAATAGTATTTAAATATCCCATAATGATTATATAAGTATCTATATGCAAAATCTGGGGGCCAGTGGAACTTGAAGTTGCTTGCACACAGTACCATTAATGGTCGCACATATCAGAGATGTCCCTCGGCACAAACAGAACTGCTGCTGTACCAGTACAGCAGTCAGGCTCATACTGGAGTCTCATACTCTGTGGTGCAGGATTGAACTCCTTGGGGTACAGTTGAAACCTGGAATGGGAGAAGATGCATGAAAGCAGCTCTTTATTGAAATCCAGAAGTGCCACCTAATGATTTGTGATGGTGGGAAGTGGTGGGGGAGGAGAACTAAGGGGAAAAGAAAGAGCAAAAGAAAGATCAGGATGAGAAAATGCAAGTTAGTTAAGAATACTATTGAGTATGTTTCTTTTGTTTTGTGACTGGCCAGCTCCTCTCTCTTACTGCTGTTTGCTGTGGGGTTTGCATGGAGATGTACAGGATAGGCCAAGACTCTGGGCTGTCTCTCTTTTGTTTATCTTTGTATGGAAAAGCTGATTTGCCAAATTAGCAGATGTAACTAGGGGTGAAATTAAACTTACTTTATTTGTATTTTCTGAATTTTTTTCATAGCCAGGACTATATGTGTGACCTCATTTAGAACTGAGTTTCTGGCTATGACATGCCGATCCCTGTTCCAGTACTGTAAATTCCTCTACGATGTCACCACTTTCTTCCTGTCTTGCTGTTTTTGGCTCGCATAATACAATTTTTGCAATGTCGTGTTTCCCCTCTGTCTCCCTCCATCATGCCTTGATAACTATTTTGGAAAAACAAAATGCTTTCCTATTGCAGTAGCAGTGCTGACAGATGTCATTTTATCAGATAGGCAGTGTAGAGCAAAGCCTGGCACTCTTGTAGCCACATCATTTTCTGCAAAATTCTACTATCAGTTTTGAAAGGGATTTTGCTTTGTTTTCGTAATTATGTTCACAGCTGAAATACAGCTGTATTGTCCTATGGAGCCAGGATGAAGAACACAAAAATTTAAAACCGATGTCCAGCTTATGATAGATGGAAAACTTAATGAGATGCAAATGAGCTTGATAACCTGTCAAAGAGTGGAAAGCTGGAGAATCAAGATGCAAGTCTTCTTCTGAGCCAGGAAGGATAAAAAGGTGATTCGTGCAAAACTCACTTAGAGGCCAAGGGCTGCAATAGCCAAATTATCTAGGGAGAACAGAGAAAAATAATTCAGTATTTATTGTTAAAAATAACCATCAATTTTTCATCAGTGATATTCTCTGCTATGAGTCATAGCTGAATTTGTTTGTACGGGAGTGGGAAAGTAGGGATGGAAGAGTATTTTATAGACAATAATGTATTAATGTTGCCATGGATTTTGTGGCTGCTGCTGCAGAATTTAAGAGCTGTCACCATGGAGTTGGTTCTGTTGTGCGCTACAGTGTAGGCAAAGGACCTGTGTGGTGGTGACTTGCTGCAGTGGACATTAGCTCTTTGGTTTTAGGACTTTAGGTAGTGGTGGTGAAAGTAATATGTTGTTTACTAGAGGCAATAGTCAGATTGCGCTACTGCTTCTTTCCAGATGAAAGGGAAGTAATGGTGAAGTTAAGCAATGAGTGAAATCTTAGATATGTAAGAAATAGTAGGAGATAATTTATAGCGATGTGTTTGTAGAAGGATCACCTTAGACGAAAGTGGAACCAACAAGCTTTTAAAAAATCTGGAGTTGAAAATTTTATCTATTAACTATTTCATACTTAGGTAGAAATGTTCTGTTTCCTATTCAAGTGATGAGCAAGTTTTTCTTCATTTTGTCCATGGTGCTCAGTTAATACCAAGTTAATTCATATTTAGGTTATCTTGTTATCACTTGAAAGGTTACTGCAAAGTGTTGTTCTGCTTTTGTGTGGTAACATTATGAAAACTTACGTGAAATTTTTTTATATATTACCTTTTTATATGGAAAGGATTGGAAAGACTAGGATATAGATAATTTTTTTTGAACACCTGCATTTTACAAAATTAGTCTCTATCTCTGACTTTTACCAAGATTCCTGTCCTTCCCAATAGCCATTGACAGCTTATTTTAAAACAAAGGCCATAATGAGAAGGGTTTTGGTTTCTTTTCCACAATCATCATCCAAAATAGTTATAGCTGTTAAAAATTGGTCTTAGTGTTATTCAGATCACATAAGACTTCCTTTAATTGGCCCTTAATAAGCTTGGTTTAACTGGGATTTAAAGAAAGAACAGTGGTCATTAACATTAGCCAGATTAAGACTCTGTTAATTACCACTGAAAGATAAAGTAATATGCAAAGATGGGGTCTAAAATATTCTTGCACTTAAGCACCCAAGGAAGTTGAGAAATTTCTTGCTAACTGAAATGAATAAGTCAATAGCTCTTTCTCTGCAAAGCTTAAAAAAAAAGACAGAAGAGAGTGAGAGTACAATTACTACATTCGAACACTCTGACTTAATTAGTACTGTGTATACAGATATACTTTCTGTTTTGTTGTTTTTTTTTTCTATCCCTCAAACACAATTAATGATTTGTTTCAAGCATTCAATAATTTCTGCAAGAATTTATAATTTTCTGGTCATTAATCTTTTGTATAGGCAAACGTAGGCTAATATATATTAATATACTGATGTTTAGGCTTTATATATGAGTATCAGTAAACAAATATACATTAATGTGCATATTAATCCCTGTTTATAGATAAATAAAATATATAAATATATGTCACTTTATATATATAGAAAACACCCTTTTAAGTAGAGAATGTTTTCCTTATTGCACAGTAGCGATAGAATCAAAATATTTCAAGCATTGTAACCAAGATGTTAAGAAGATGTATCCTCATAATAATGGCATTTTTGTGATGTCACTATAAATAGTTTAAAGCATTCCTCAGTTATGACAGTCTCCCAAGTATCAGCATGACATAGTATTTCCACTTTGCAGTGGACTTGTGGTGAATTTGTCAGGGTGTCCTATCAATCACAGCACCCATCAAAGGCAAGTTCAAGAAACTGACAGCGAGCAGATATAGAATCATCTTCTTCTGTGCATGAATAGTTTCTGACTAGTCTTCATCAGTCAGCAAGGATTTATAATCTGAAATGAAAAATTTTTAATCTCATATAGTTGTTTCTTATATTAAATGCAATGAGAGGTTTTCCCCACTGTGATACTAAGTGATAAGTTCCGTTTTAAACAAACTGCTGTTCTCAATTATTTCCATCTGTATGATTATAAATATTTTAAAAACAAGTAATTCTGTCTCTTCCAGAAAGTGATATGTGCTGATATGTTGTATATCAGTTTCATGGAATATTTTCACATTCTCGTATAGTGAGAAAGACTAACAGTTGTGCCAAGCTTACTGTTACGTATTCTCATATATTAATGATTTTTTCCACTTCCATCTCTCTAAATAGACTGGCGATCTTAATTTAGAAAAAGGCACTAGTTATATATTTTCTACATTTTATTTCTACTGCTTTATATAATCCTCAATTTTCTTCAAACTGCCTCCACAGTGAACAGTTCTTCAACAGCCTTTCTCTGTAACATTTATTTTATTTGGAGATACAGTCATATTAAAAAATGATCAATTGGTACAGAAAATAAATCCACGTATTCTATTTAACTCCACTTAGTACTCAAAGATGATGGAGTTTGTTAGTCTATGACTTTCTTTTTTAATTGTTCATTAACAATGTAGTTGGTTGAAGTATGTATATTTAATGATAAATTATGATAAATCACTGCAACATGTTGTGCTTTTCTTTTCTGTTTGAAATTCTATGTAATTTATATTACATAAACAGCTCCACTTTTTCAGTTAGCAGATAATAAGAAACCCATGATATTCCAGATGTACTGTAATATTTTCCAAATCAAATAAATCAAATCTGCATTGTTTCACTATGCATATAACATTTAAAATTAAATAAGTAAATTAAAAAGATCACATAGTTACACAAACATACTTAATATTTTTTATATGCATCTTTTAGTTAAATTAATCCTTTAATTTAATAATTTCTTTAAGTTATTTTGAAGACTGGGGTCTCGTATTTGGAACCCTGAGTTGAGGACGCATGGCAGGTTAGAAGGTTAATCCTTATGTCATATCTTATGCTGTACTTTTTGAATATAGAACACCTGCAAATCCAAAAGAACATTTCTCACCCATTCATACAGAAGCTGCTACTTGTAGAAGGGTTGGTCCCATGTGGACTTTCTTATCCTCCCAAGGGTGCTCCTGACACCTCCTCTGCATTCTTTCGTGTACATATTTCTCAGATGATAACCATGGGCCATAAAATCTGTTGCTTTTAAAATAACAGGAACTGTGTTAACAAAAGAACTTACCAAAATTGTCTCAAATAAAATAATTGAAAAACAGAGCCAAAGAGGAAGAGATATGCTTTAATCGATAGGCTATTTTTACATGTGAATGGAAATTTGGATCCATTCTGTTGGATGAGATACAAACTTTATTAGCCTAAACCCAGTCCACCTCAATCCTTTATCAAATGCAGGTTTTCTCTTTGTAGGCTGTGCAATATTCCCTTTCAAATTTCTGATTCATCAGTTCTTGCCATAGCCGGCCAGCATATTGTCATTGTACCCTGAATACTTGTGCTCGGAGTGCAGCCTTTGCTATGGAGCTGTCTGTGTTCGCTGGGGGCTATTTCCTCTACTTGCATATGGGAATGAGGAAGGAATCAAGATAAGATCTTGTCTGCAAACCAAGAAAGTTTTAGAGAAACTTTGCACGCTGCTGCGTGCTGCTGCTCCCTATGGCAGAAGAGATACTGAGAACAATCCTTGTCGGTGAGCTTTGGGAACTTGTTAGCTTGCCCTAAATATAGAGGCTTTGGCTCAGCAAACTTTTGGGGTAATCCAGTGCCAAACATATAACCTGTCTACTGACCCTACATTTTTCAAGAGTTTAAGGTATTTTCCGGTATAAAAAGATAACTGTGCTTTCTCATCTTAAGATTTTCCAAACAATGTAAACAAGTTTACTTGTGTAATTCATGTGTAAAGAATGTATAAGCAAACTTTTTTCCACTTGTGCCACAAAATACTGTACAATGAATTGATTCTTTGTACTCTACATGGAGAATCTGGCGAGTGATAATTCATGTCAGTCATTAAAATCAGCAGTTTCACTATCATGGTGAGGGGAATAATCCTTCAAATAGAACAGCATAGTGAGACAAGTTTTCCTAAGAGGCACAAGATGATACCATTGAAAAAGAGCTGATTTGGATAACTTAAAAACAAAAAAAACCCCAAAACACATTGTTAAAAAAAACGAAAACAAAACCCTAAAAAAGAACTACCTCAAATGTTCCTCTTCATGTTTTCTTCTTTCCAATCTCCATGGTAAATACTTCAAGCACTTGCCAGTGTACTGTTTCAATGAAGAGCAAAGCTGAAATCTGTCACAAATCATACCTAGCTGCCAGAGAAATTCAAATTGCTGTAAGCACAAGTGCCAGGGGAGCTCTTACAGCGATGCTGAAACCATAATGCAACATTCACAACGAGATCATTGCATCATAATCTCCTTCTGAATGTGACTCCCTTTGTGTGTCAGGTGTTTGCATGTCAGAGGGAGAAGAAGAAAGGGGATTGTGAGTTTAGCACAATCTGTTGTTCTGTATTAAAGTTTTGGGTTTTTATAATATTAAAAATGACCTGGTTTTATGTAGGATATTCCAAAGGCTTCCGAGCTTAACTGCTGCTCTCTAATCCCCTCAATACAAAACACTTTTGTTAGGAATATTTATGTTTTCATTTCAGACAAGCTAGTTACTTGGAATTCTCTCTAAGCCTATAAGCTTAAAAAAGTTAATATATATTAAAAATAATATTTATTTTCAGTATATTCATCAGAACTATTTTAATTTCCTAAGTGCACAATCAATATTTAAATGATGAATATTTGATTCTTTCTCAGCTGTATCTGCTTTTGAGCAGAGTAAGTTTATGAAAATCCATGGAGGGCTTCTTTTTCCCCCCAGATTTACAGCAGCATAAGTGAAAGGAGAATCAGGGACGTATATTACAAAATGTCATTTACATTATTTAAACATCCATCAGACCTGGCTTTATTTCATGCAGTCATGCTCACAAAGTATATGGAGGTTGTTTTGGGCTTTTTTGAGAGCTTGTCAATATAATCTAAGACTCTAATGTATGTCCTCAAAGAAATCTCAAGATACAGTGATTTTAATAGTGAGGAAAGCTGGCTGCAGGTTAGTTCAGAGATGTGAGTAAAGCTGAACATTGAGTGAATATCCCTCTCACTTGACTGCCACCCAATATTATTTTAATCATTAATTTTGGCTACAAGAAAATACGTTTGATTCGCTGTCTTAGGCAACTGAAAACCATTTAAAGTTAATGGTAAGAATAAGACTGTGAATGAGAGTATAGATAATTTCACTAAAAAACCAAAATCTCACTTCAATTGTCCTTCTACATAATTCATTGTACTGCCTTTATGATAGAAATATAATGGTGACTATCACCAAAAAAA
This sequence comes from Oreocharis arfaki, assembly GCA_013398015.1. Classification (NCBI taxonomy): domain Eukaryota; kingdom Metazoa; phylum Chordata; class Aves; order Passeriformes; family Paramythiidae; genus Oreocharis; species Oreocharis arfaki. Next base: position 204,439 of record VZRR01013742.1, read on the forward strand.
AGGAGAAAAAATTTATGGGATCAGTCCTGTTTAACTTATCTAACTTCATAAAGTGCTGAGGTTTGGAATCCGATTATCCACCATTGAAAAAGAGATAGATATCCCCGATACGGGATGATGTGGATGTGAATTGCTGTGTACAGCTGACTGCCCATTGACTATATAGGGCATGAGGCAGTTGATTACTTACATTGAATATTTCAGTTAAGTGAATTTAGATGCAAATGCTTCCTAGCCAAGTTGTGTGTCCTGTACCAGGAAAAGGATTAGTCAGGGCTGATTTAGTTGGTATCTGTGTTATTTACTCTTTAGCTATCAGGGGAAAAAAAAAAAAAAAAAAGAGCAAAATGGTCAATAAATGTATTTTAGAAGATTAAATATGACTGCATAGACCAGTTTCAGACCTGTGATCTGTATGGCAGAATTCAGCACATACCCTTGCTTGATGTGCGGCATTGGGCACAAAGCAAGAAGCCACTCTGAGTTCCACCAGGTTTGGTGGTGTGAGCTCAGAACTAGTGGTCTAGTCAATAAAGCACCTCTAAGGAAATATGCTCAATATGAGGGACTCAAACCTCTTTTGCCCATCTCCTGTGAAAACATATTATTTGCCAGTGTGGAGGGCCTCTTTCTGGGTTTTATCAGTGTCTTTTCATGCAGTGTGTTTAAAATGTAAAATATAGAACTATACCTTGAAATGCCTCTTTGCTTTTGACTTAACAGGGTCGATGGCTATCATGAGGAGTGCAGTTGATGGGGAGTTTGAGGGTAATTTAAGTGTCTAAGTCCCCAAGTACAATCTTAAAATCCTCCCAGTCCCTTTACAAGTCTATGAAGGTCTGGGACAGCCCAGAGGAATGGAGGTACTTTTCAAAGCTGCTGGCTACTTAAGACCTAGACTGAGAATTGTAAGAGTTCTGAGATTTCCTTGGTTTTGATGTTTTTGCCCTGTCTAGCTTAGGTGACTCCACACTTTTATTTTCTTTTCTTCTTTTTCTTTGAATTCTGAGGACCCGCTTTCTTCCTGTGCATTGTTTTGTATCTATGAATTGCCTTCAATTCTTTTATATCTGCCAGCTAAAAGTTAGGTATTGTGGTGTAACTGTGCCTTTTCTTGGACCTGAGGATAAATGCCAAAGAGCAATGATGGAAGGAAGAGAGAAAGAGAATAAATAGTTCCGCATGCCACTGAAACTGCACAGGGAATTTAGGTAGGCAGAATGCAATTATGCATTTGGAATATAGCCAGGACATATGGGTTAACACATGTACTCCTGTGAAAAGTGCCATGGGATATTTAATGACTGTAAGTTGTCAGAACTCAGTTTTATATCTCATCTGAAAGACAGCACCACCAGCCGCATGATGTCCCTTCACACCATGCTGAAGCAGTTCCTTCCTATGGACTCAGAGGGAGGGAGGGAGTGGTGTCTTCTAAATCTCCACTTCCATTTCTTGCTGCAGTTGGGCTTTCGTGAAAGATTTATATTAAAATATTAATCAAGCCCAGCTTTCTTAGCTAATGAGCTCCAACAAGTTCACTATCCGAATTTAAATAAGAGTAAATTGCCTCTGCCAGAAATGGATAAGCTGTATGGTGATGCTTTACCACACATTTCTTTGGATGGGGCCCTGCAAACCCTTCTAGGCTGGCCACCTTTGAAAAATCTCTTATGAGTGCAAAAGTCTCGCTCAAAGTGGAGTAGTGCAAATGTGTAGTTAAAACACAAGCATTTTAGCTTTTTTTTTTTGTCAGCATATTATGGTATGATAAAAAAATAAAAATGAAGAATCTTTATGTCAGCTATTGTATATGTTAGAAACATAGGGAATGTTAAACTTGTGCAAGATGGTTTAGGTCTACTACGTATTTAATCTATTCATATTAAATCTATTTTGGTGGCGCACAAAGTGTAAGAACAGGTATGGCAATGTCATCTGACTGACTAATTTAAATGTTATGAACTTCTGCAGTCCTGACTGTAACTGGAGTGCCCCAAACTTCTATTCTATTATAATTTGGGTGGATTTGATGGTAGTAATTGTTGAAACACACCCTAGGCTGTACAGTTGATGTGCAGCTTGGTGGATTCATCTTCCTGTAGGCTGTTAATGGCAGCTAATTTTAATTTTTCCTTTCGAGCAAGGGCTGTTCGAAGTTGTACTTTGTGCCCTTAATTGGTGGGCTTATTTAATGAGGATGTATGGCAGAAAACAGTGTACCCCAATTTCCTGAGGTTTGAGCATTCAATATAATCTATATTAGTAGTGTTTATCGTGTTGGTCTGCTGATGGCAGCTTCTTTATGGGATAAGTGGTAAAGGGCAGGATTCCACAGATAGAACAGCCTTTGTGATTCTTGAGTAAATAAAATCATTCAGTCCCTGTATTACACCATTTTTTAGGCAGCTTTGTCCGCTCCTGCAGAGTGTTGATGCCATTTGTCTTTACAGCTGGGACTTTCTTTTTGGTGTGGCGATTGACTGGAGTTCACCGAACATTTGTTCAGCTGTGTAAGCCCAATAATTTCCCAAAGTTAATCGTAAGAGCGTGTATGGTCAAGATAATTGAGCTGGTTGCCATACTCAGATATAGTTCTGCAGACAAATTCTTGATGCAAAAGTCATGAAACTGCAATATGAAAGGAAAGCCTTTTAAAGGCAAGTATTCAGAATGTTGTAAAGCCTTCCGTGTTCTATATGTTTGTTTCAGTTTTGGTATGAAAGAGGCTGTCCTGCCCATTTTCCCTAGAAAGGATATGATAGTATAACTATTATCCACTTGGAATAATTAGTTTCTTGTTTTCAATTATGAGAATAGCTGAACCAAAATAAACCAAAAATAAAATAGGGGTAGGTGCAACTGTAAAATCTTAGAACAGTCACACATCTAGCATGAGAGCTTGTAAAGAATCCATACATTCTTAGAATTTATTAGAGCACCAGTTAACTTATCTGGTGTCATCTTTTCTTGAGAATGCACTGTAAAGGAACAAAAAATAATGCTTTAGATGTGAAAGGCTATACTGTTTCTGCAACTGCAAGCTGCATAGAACAATACTTAAAAATGCAAAAAGAAATCTTATTTAAAATTATAGGATTCTACATTATAACCAAAGAAGAATAAATGAAAAATCTATAACGTTTCTTAAGTATTCTGCAAGCTATGGAATATGCTCTGATTCTTACCACACCAGCGCTAGCAAAAAAGTTGCAGTTTTGGTATGCTTCATTAACTGTTTGCATACAAGACAAAAGTGCTTTCTGATGAAGTGTAAAACCAACTTGGGACCAATTTTCCACAACATAAATTCAACATTCATTCCATCCCCTGATATGCTTAGATTCAAACAGCTAGGGAGGTTTTATGTCTTATCTTTTATCAATAATTATTTTTAATTCTACAATTTTAGATTATTCAGCCAAATGTAATAAGCTCAAGTTGATTTCATACTGTGATGATTGCTGTTAAAGACATGTTGCTTTCTAGAGTACTGTGATTATTCTCGTTATGTGTGTTTTTAAGCAGTTGTTTGAAATTCTGTATTATGAATATCTGTTACTAGAGTTATTTCTCTAGGATTTATCACTGGGCAAATACATTTTATGCAGGCATGTATCCCTTCAAGGATGAATTTAAGATCACACCTTTTTAATATTTTTGTTCCCATTTGTGGAGTTGAATTAGTGGTATGGTGATAATGTGTATTTTAGTGAAGTGGGAAGTGCCCTTCCAGATTTGGTACTGCACACCTCTGAAAGTGATTTACTGTGATAATGTATTTAGTGCTTCTGCAGCTCATGATTCAAATCTGTGTTTGCTGAATTCTGTGTGGTCTCAATTTTTCTATTGAAGCTTGGCTGGTGATGTGCTATCTTTGTGTCTTGCTATAAACTATCAGGTATTTACTGAATGAAGTTTATTTTACTTTTATTATAGAGCAGTTTAGCTATGCAGAGGAGTCACTAGACTCCACTGAGGTGAGAGAGTACATGGCAAATGTAGCGTGCATTAATGTGTACAAAATAATTGGAATTACAGGAATTTTGTCTAAAATGAAGGTTTACGAATTATCCTTAATCATTTCCAACTTGGATAGGGAAATACTGCAATTTTCTGTTCAGCTCTATGTTGACTTATTCTAGTTTTGAAGTAATTTAGTTGTGGTAGAGAAAGAGAAATAATAGTCTTGTGGAAGTTTATTAATAAGGGAGGGGGAAAGAGTGCTCTGGTGATCCCCTACATGCAGAGGCTACCCTGTAGACTGCTGAGAGACCTCACTATAATCCTGATAAACCTTTTATTGTGAACACCACACTGTCTTCCAGTTATTCATTCATTTTTAAGGTCTCTTTTCTAGCTCTTGCTTACTCATAGTGAGGAAAAACCTAAAAAACTCTAGAAAGGACATATTTTCTTTTCTTCTTTTCTTTTCTTTTCTTTTCTTTTCTTTTCTTTTCTTTTCTTTTCTTCCTCTACAGTTATTCTTATATGTATTTCTTGTGTTTTGGGAAATGTTCAGGTAGATAAAGATGTGGACAGATTGTTGATGGACAGGAAAAAGGGATGTTAGCTGAAGAGGGGTACTGAGATCAGAAGAAGTTGAACATAATTGCCTAATATGCAATATTTGACCCCATGTATAGCCTCGCGTATGCGCTGAATTAATGCAAAATCGGTGCTGAATACAACCACTAAATAAATGCTTTAGAGTCTATTAAGTATGTCATTCTGTTTGAGTTTTGTGCTAATTTCTTTCCACATGTTTAAGCCCATCATGGTGGCTTTTTTCAAATACTGTGTTCAGCCCTTTACTATGTGTGCTTTAAGCGTAGGGACTGTTAGCACGTCTGAAGTAACATCTGCTCTGTCTTTTTGTTGCTGGGTTCATGGTATAATTAGCTCTATATTTCACCAAATACAATTTTGCTCCCATGGTGGATAGAGCAGCATGAAGAAAACATAAATAATTGCAGATTAGAGAAACAGAAGGCAAAGTGGGTGTAGGTGGCTTTGATGGAAAAAAGGGTTAAGGAGAATAGAAGGTCAACTCATTATAGGACATAACATTGTTAAAATTATACTTGAGTATACTTCAGTTTCTCACATCTGAAGTATGTAATTTTCTTGTTTAATTCCACCTAGTTTTGCTAAAAGGAAAGGTATTTTAAGAATAGAAACTTTATTCTAGGTTATATGCATTTAAATATCCTAAATTATGTATGAGCTTAAATGAGCAAGCACTCATAGACTAGGGTATGATTTTTTTTTTTTTTTTGTTAGCTGAAGATTACAGGGTGTTAATCACACTTTTCTGGACAATGCAATTAAGATTATCTTAAGATTACAAGAGAGAAGTGTCCCACTCAGGCTTTTTGGGTGAGCATTATGCAGCTTGCTACAGAGTTTCCTACTCTCTGACAATTCACTGTTATGAAAGTACTTCCAGCAAGAAAGACATCCGCAACTTGATTCAGTACAGGTACCTTGTACCGCTTGGAATGCCTTCAGGCATCCCTCTTGGCCTTCCTGAATGGCAGAGATCATATGCAGGTAGGTACCCTGTCATATTTGTCTGCCCTGTGGGGACACATCAGACACCACATCAGGGCACCTGAAATGACAGCAGGCAACTGAATAGACCTCTAGAGCTTGCAGTACCATGTGCAACACAGTTCCCTTGTCTTGGGGAGCAAATAGTCTCACTAATAAGATAGTGAAAATATTTCAAAATTTCTTGCTTGCCTTAATTTGCATTTATATTAAGGATCCTTTAAAAGACTCTCCTTTCTATAACATCCAGAATTAGTAATGTGATTGGTGCAGCTAATAACCAGTATTTAATTAATGGTATGATTTTGTGATGTCTTACCTGTTTTAAAGTTATTTTAGCAATTTTTGTCAGCTTTGTCTAAATAGAACCAGTTTATAAAGAGAAAGAAGATAAATGATGGTGGTTATTACCTGGCCTAAAGGAGTTTTCCAGAAATACTCACAACTTGTCATGTTCTCTCCATGATGTGTATCATCCTGAGTTGGTACCCACAAACATCTCCATTAAGCATATGATGCGTTTTCCTTCTTTGGCTCTTATCAGTAGTTTTCTAATTGCCATCATCCAAATCAAAGTAAATCCCATTCTTAAATAGCTCCCCAGCTTTAGCCGACTTCACAAAAATGCTCTTCTGGAACTTCATGGGGTGCATTGGAGTATGTTCTGGTAATACTGAATCTAGTTTCCTTGGAATTGCTGAAAAATGTGGAGAAAGAGCTGTAGTTGGAAGTTTGGAAAATAAACAACTTCCTTCACTCACAACACCATCACTCTTTTTTGACAAAGGCATTTTGAATTTCCAGCTTTCCCTCTGCTGTGCATGTGCATACATATGTGTCTTGTACATTTAGGTTTAGGTATGCGGCTTGGTACAAACCTCTTTTGCCCATTTACAGCACTTTTCCCATAAGCAGTAAGAGCTTAGACTTTTTAATCAATGTATTTAAAAACCCATTAAATTCTCATTGATACAGAAAATAAATCATCTTAGAATTAGTTTGCTGTTCATAGTTTAGACTCACGTAAAGGATTTCTGACTTCCTCTTCTTGACAATTTTTCTTGTATTTTTTGCCAGTTCCTACTTAATTAAACTTTCTTTTTTTGAAACCTTAAAAAATAGTTTTAAAAAAATCAGTTATGTCCAGAGTCTCGGGTAGGAGATAAATTGAAATTTGAACATTATAGCAGGTCATGCTGAGGTAAGAAACACAAGATTTAACATCTAAGGTTAAATCATCATGAGGTACAGTGATCTCAGTTGTCACTGCCTTTGTGTAAGTAGCTTTGTTAGAGTTAACTATTTCTGGTACCATTATAATATTGGTTATTGTAATCTTCAAAGAATAGTATAGAGAAAGTAATAGGGCTACTGGTACAAAAAAATGTAATTTTCCTCCTTTTTTGCTTTCGGACTACAAACAATAAATCATTTTGTTCAAGAGACAATAAAGCACCAACTGGGTGCTGGTTTAATTCCTATCAGGGGAGGTCTTCGGTAGCTTTCTAAAACAAAGTAATTAGAGAAGGAGATCTTTTATAAAAAAAAAAAGAAGATTATTTTTTGTATATCTCTTGTGTTCTTACAGGTGTTAATCAGAGTAGAGTAAAAAAGATTGTATTCTACTTCGATTTTACATCTGAGGCATAAAAGTTATAAATCAACTACAACAATTACAAAACACATAAAGAAAAATCCCAAGTGCAACAAGAATTTAGACATAAATGGCTTTTTTGTACTGATGAAGGTTACAGTTGTTTAGTAGGAAAAGAAAATAATAGGAATCATGGCACATAAATGAAAGAAAAGGATGTCTTGGGGGAGGAGAATGGGGAAATGTTTCCTTAATGAAGTCAACATACAGAAATAAAACCAACATCTGCTCCTCGTTTGTCTATTTGATTTCACTTTTAATTACAGAACTTCATAGTTAAGGCAATTTTAGTAGATCTTTAGCTTTTCTTTTTTTGTGGTTGAAACTACTGACCAAGTTCTAGAGGTACAGAGTGTGTGTTTGTGCTTTTTTTCCGTGTCTTTAAATAATACTGCCTAACAGTGGACCCCATTTGCCTTTTGAAGGAATGTCTCCTGAGATTTTCCTGGCTTTTGTGTTCTCCTGCTAGTAAGCTTCAGCTCAGGGACTCCTGTTTTTGGCTTTGGTGCATAAGGGAGGTTATGGAAAAGGTTTAATACCTCTGGCTTCTCTGTCCACCCTCGGAGTGTCTTTAGATTTGTCACTTTGTAAATGGTTCTTCTAGGCCTTTATTAATGGGGAAAAGCTATTTATGTAAGCATGTAGGGATGAGATCCCATCCCATGTAGAGAATGGATGAGCTGGAGAGATTCAGCCAGGACTCAACTGGATACTTCCGTGGTCACAAGCAGAAATTTGCCCTACGTGCAGAAACCACCTTTAACATGTGATAAATTATTCTGTCAAGGAAAGATAGATATATTGCTGGCTTTACAAACTAGTTTTGTAATGCAGCTTCACTCTGACTTACTAATTGATTAATAGATAGGTGAGTTTTGCTGGTTCGTCAGCCAAAAATAATTATACCATGAGCACTGTTGGGGTATGACTGCAGTGATTTGAATAAGGAAAAGTGCAGTTGTTGTAGGGTTCTGTGTAGTTGATAAACTTTTATTGAACAGGTAAAGATTAATGTGCTTGTAGGATTTATACTCAAGGATATCAGTGCAAAGCTTCCTAGATTAAAGATGTTAGATAATTGTTTTAAATTTTGAAAACTTGGTAGAGTTCTTTGCAATGAAAAACTCTCTTGTAAAAAGTTAATTTCACCTAATAGCCATGTGCAAAATCCTCCTAATTATTTTTATAATATTCTATGTTTCTGAGTAATATCTCCTCAAAATCATATACAAAATTTCTATGTGGATTTCTGAAAGAGTATTTGTACTGTATTGTCCTTTCATATTTCCTAACTGATACATTTGCTTTATTCTAACGAAAAATATAGCTGGCATAGTTTTGAATATTTTCATTTTTGATTATGCTAAATAATCTGTATGTTGATATTTGCTGTATACATGCTTACATTCTTAATCAAAGCTGTGTGGGAGATCAGGTTCTGAAGCATGTCTGTGTATTGATTCCACTTTTCAGTGTTGTGCTCAGCATAGCAGAGATGGTATAGAAAGGGATCTAGTCTTTATGAGACTTTCATGACTAATTTTGCCCTTTGAAATGAAGTAGATTCAGGGACTTTATAATCTGCTTTTTTAGGGTCACACTATGACACCCGTCTTGTAAGAGCTGTCTAAATTACATTGCTGTGACTGCTCTTGATAAGCCAACTATAGTCACTGGCCAAAGCAACATCTTTAGTTCCTCAGGATTGCTAAAAACTGTCTTCTCGTCATACATGCTGTAGAGTCAGCTGTTCCAATAAGTGATTTTTATGGTTTTGAGAAGTTGCTTCACTAAACCTTGACCCAGTGTGCTATATAACTAACTGATTTACATGGAAGTTCTGGAGGTTACTTCTCGCTACTCATGTATTACACATGGGTTAGTTGCCTTTTTGATCTCCATTAATATTGTGCACTCAGAAATGTTCTTCAACTTTATGATTGGGTATTTTCTCCATTTATTATTTATTGTATGCTACTGTTCTATGGTAACTCCCTCACTGTGTGGTATTGTGTACATCTTACAGAAAATATCGCTGAACTGTGATCACATGCTCCTGTTGGGTTTAGAACTCAGTATGATTAATCATTCAAAGTGTATTCTGTGGCATGTTTTATCTTTATGTCTGTGTCATTAAGTGACCTTTTAGATAGTAAGGAATAATCGTTTTTTTCTACTGTGTGTGTAAGGCAGGTGTTACAGAAAGGTTACAGCCGCACTCATGGGGCTTCTCTGACTGGAAGATAAAAGTAGTGACTTTTCATGGAGTTGTGTTTGCTGTGGTGTTTTAATGTTGCCCTGAGAAGTCTTCCTCTGCAACCGTGGATACCAGCTTCTGTGCCCATTACTTGTATGCAGTAGATGTATGTTGCATCTTGGCTACAAGAGGAGAAGAAACGTTCTGCTCGCTCTGTGGTTAACTGATCCATCTCCTCCTGCCTCAGTTCTTCCTGATGGTCTATTTTAATTGGCTATTACAGATTATTTAACTAATGATTGGGTCCCAAACTGACCTACATTTCATCTTTAATTTAGAAGTTTGGATTTGTGTTTGTTTGTTAATGAGTTTGCATTGTTTTAACTCACTGACAATTAATTGTACAGCCTAGGTCAGACTCCTGGCAGTGTTTTTTTCTCTGCATGATCTCATTCTTACTCACTGTCTGAAGCATCTTTCAGCTTGAGCATGGAGGGAAAGGTATGCCCTCCAGCATGACATAAAGCCTGAACCATTTCAAGATGGCTCTTTGAGACTGAACGTAGAAGATTTCAGCAGATGGCTTCTAATTACTTGAGATATGCCAAAGTGCTGAAAGGAGCATTTGTATCTTCCCACCTAAGGGGTAGCTGTACCTGACACGATGTGAGTGGCATGTGCATTAATGTACCCATGTCAGCATTTATTCCATCTACAGTTTCTGCCATGAGCTTTATCACAGATAATTGTCTATGATATGAATGGAACTTCCTTGAGTATTGTTGTAATAGAGCTATAACTAATAAACCTATTACATAAAGTAGAAGAAAATCCTATGCTTTTTAATGGAAAGTAGAAATAAAGCGACAATCTATATTCATACTCATTTTATCGAGAAAGCTGTGGAAACTTTGAATTAAAACTATCATTTTGACCTTTTAGTTGAGTTTATAGGCAAGTCTCTTTTTATGATAGCGAGCAATTTCTTTAAGATGCAGGGAAATTACTGTTACATTAGTTGCATAAAATAATTGAGAATTTTGAGAGAGAGATATGTCATGCTCACCTTACTCACTCTGTTAGTCTCAGCAAGGTCAAGGGACTAATTGTGGACCCAGCCTGCCCTAAGCCAGTTGCAGTACATAATTGCATGCTGCCCTGGGAGCAACATAAGAAGGAAATTGTGACTTGAAGCAATTCTGCTTGGTATTCTGGGGGATAGGGTCAAAACTAGCCTCAGTGTCTGCTCCCTCCCTTCCCCTACCGGTGGGTGGTGAGTCTGCAGATCTCATTTCCCCTCCTGGGCTACCATCTGTGATATGAGAAACCGGTTCACGGAAGAGAAACTCGGAGTTTCTTTCAGAAGGTTTGCGTATCAAACCATTCTGATTTCTATGTATTCAAATACATTCAGGGTAATCAGTTAATATGCTGAAATAAAATTAGGAATATTATTTTTAAACTTCCTTGTAGGACCTTGTGTTAATCAAGTAGTGAACTTCTGATGTTGTTTGATTTACTAGTGATTCTACGACTCAGCACGAACCATTTTTCCAAGCAGCTTGTTTAGCCTTAGAAAATGTCACCAGCTAGAGCTATTTATGCAACACATTCCAAATTCCTGTGAGTTGAGCGGTATGTATTTTGGAATGCTTTAACCTCCTCACTAAAATTAAGAACTCCCTTTAATTTCAGTGGCTTCCAGGAATATAACCCAGTCTCCTTGGGAGAAATCTAGCAGTCTTATCAAAGCTATCTTGTATTGGCAGAAAGTTGTATTAGCAGAGGTAGAATGTGTCTCTGAGCAGCAGATCACCCCTGAACTTTTGTCAGGGTGTGCAAGGGGGGTAATTGGAGCTTTTAGGGGCAGTGCACTCCTCATCACCCCAGCAGAGATTTCTCTGAGAGTAAACAGTTTTATTTCTGAGTATGTAAAAAAATAAACCCTGTTTAAAATTGTCAGTGACTTTGTTAATGCTACTTTAGTAAAATAAAATGCTGGTTCCTTTATTTCTTTTCTTTTTCCCTTGGTTCAAATAACACTGACATTTGCTTACCTTTCTTTTTCTTATATATATACGTATTCTGACATGAAAAAGAAAATTACAGGCTGTCCTGCTATAATTCAAAATTTTAACAAGCATAAATTCTGTTGATAACATCTGGAATGATAGAAACAGGCACAGTGGATTTTTCTTTGAGAAACAGTATACAGTTATTATTGCTAAACATGAAGTTACACAGGTTTGCTTGCTTAATACACAAAGAGGTTTGTACTCAAAGAGATGGTTTTTTTTCTGTTGCCTGCCTTCTCAGGCCTGTTAAATGATGCAACATTGTGGTCTCATTAGACAATAATAACAGAAACAACATTTCTTTAGTAAAAATTTCAAATAATCATATAATGTCATCATTTGCAGAAGCATTTTATTTTAAGAAACATTATATTAATAATATTGAGATTAAGAATTTTAGCCATATTCCAGTGCCTGTCCTTGCACTGTGGGTATTGATTATTATATGTGCATTTAGAAATTATTATGTTAAGAATATTGCATTTGCTTGAAATGTGAAAGCCACTGTAAAAAAATTGCTTAACCAGGGCTCATTACAGTCTGGTTGACACAATCAGAAGTCTGTGTTTCATTTTTCTTACAGACATTTTGTACTTACATTGCTGAAGCCCTTCTCTACCATGGCGGAAAATTTATAACTTATGAAATAAACCCTGTAATTTAGGTTTATTATTTTATTTGTGTATTTTTTTGTCTACTTTAAATATCTGGTAGCAAAGATATGGCTGTATAATATACATAGCAGCTGAGTGAAATCAATAGCCACAGATCTTAGTAACCAGTATGAATGAGGAAGTTTGCTTTTATCAGGTGACCACGAACAATCCACTCTGCACCACCTAAGTGTTATTTAGACTTTAAGAGACTAAGATCTCGATGTCCCCTGGGAGGAAAGAAAGTATAAATACACGCATAACAAATGTGGTCCTTGAACTTTTATACATCTGCGTGCATTGGTACATGCCAAACATAACATACTCCAGCCTATTCACCTTCAGGCTTCTGCAGAGGCTATTAGGTTGTATAATCTGCAGAGGATACATATGGAAAGCCTTTTCTTGTCCAGCTCCCAGGCCAGCTCTACAAGATGCTCTGCTTTGGTGGAGAGCAGAGTGGTGGTAGTGATACCTTGTGAGCTTGTCTCTTTCTGGGTATGAGAGAAGAGCACAGTGAGCCATAAAGATATGCCCTTTCTGCATCCCATGAAGCAAATCTGTCCCTATACATGCTCCACGCAGGTAGTGTGGGTAAGGGAGGGAAAAAATTCAGTAAGGTCTTAATTTCCTCTGGCAAGAGAATAGGAGAAACCTGTCAAGCTCTCCCAAACAGCAGTCGGCATGTCTGTATAGTACGTATAGGTTCTGGGATAGATACAGCACTGTTGCAAGCCATTTGCCTGAAAAATAATATTTTGACACTACTGTGCTTGTAATCTGCTTTCTTAAGGTTTCGAACAAAGCCTCACAACATTGTAAAACCTAGTCAACAGAGGTAAATAAACCCAGCTGCACCCCAGAAACCGGAGGTCCCTGGCAGGGCTGGAAGTATGGTCGTGCCTGGGGACTTGTCCCTCAGATGGTAATGCTCACCCAGTCACAGGGACATCCACCTAATTTGGGATATTACACTACTGCAAGAAGCAGGACTTTTTTTTTTTTTTTTAAACCTCAACTGAGATGCTAAAATCATTATGTATTTGTAGCAGAGATTTTTAAGAAGTATGAATGATATCGGGATTGGTGATACAATTGCAAGAGTTGACAACACTGGCACAAACAGTTGATTTTAGCTACCTTTAGATATTAAACACATTAAGCAAGAAATTTATGAGCAATTGATTTTTCTGAAGTGTCAGCTACCTCAGCTGGCACTTGTAATGAACCTTTTGTGCAAGTCACACTGTAAACTAAAATGCGAAGTACATATGGGTAGGAAATCCTTTTCCTGTGAATTGTCCAATCAGTCTTGCATTGTTTGAAATTACCATCACCACGTACTTACCATATGTCATTCCAAATAGGAAGATTGTGCAACTTTGAAGTAGCAGCATTAAACCTTTATTTTCTGTTGGTTACTTTAATGTCTGCTTCTTTCTTTTTGCAGTATAAATACCAAAGTGAGTCGTGAGTCTTCTGCTAGTTAAGAACATGTGCATACTATCAGGAACAAATGATAATGTATAATAAGTTTGGTTTTATGTAAGTACTGTTTTAAATTAATCAAAGACTAGGAAAAAGAGGACATGGATTACCTTTAGTAGTATCTGCAAATACAAACTGTTCTGCAGTTCTGTGTGTAGCAGACATCTATGCTTAGAGACTAAATGGTGAATAGGAATCTGACTATCAAAAAGCAGTTGCTGGGATGAAAGTCATAATCAATCTCTGTATTTATAATTTTGTATTTCATCAGTGCCTTCAACCTTATTTGCCATAGCATGGTAATGTGCAATAAGAAGTATCTTTGCACTTCAATTTAGTTTTAAAGTAATTGCATCCAGTAGATGCGTTGATGCAAAAAAGTATCATATAATCCACGTAATTATAGTTTCTGCCTATTCATTTATTAGCTACATTTACAGGCAAGAAGCAGGTTTGTATGTTTTCAAAACACATGCTTGGTAAGCACTAAATCTAAGACTTATAAAAACATTATCAATATGTTCTAATTAATATTTGCTCTTTTCCTTAAGCTATTATAAGGATACTTAATGCACAGCCTAAGATTAGAGTTGACAATTGCAAATACAACCCAACCAACATAGTAATAAAATCAATACTTACATTTCCCTTGGGGCCACTATTTACTGTTTGCTGTGCCATTTCCTTAATGGAATGGCTGTTATGTTTGCAGAAACCTTGTAACTATGATTTTTGTATTTTAACTAAAAGCAGCTTTCCTGAAGTAGTATGATTAAAACAGAATCTGGAGTTGCTTTCAGAAAATTGCTGTAAACATTTTGCAGCCAGTTTTAACAAAGACTGAAAAGAAACATATTTTCATAGTAAATGTCACTGAATTCTAAAACGAATTATTTGTAAGTTTTAAAGAACTTTCAGTTGCTTTGCAATAGAAATTTGCCTTAATCTTGAAATACTTCCCTGATTTGTTTTTACTTTCTTTTACTAGGTTCAAATTATTCTTAATCACTGAAAGCTCATTCCTGTGTGGAGGTCTGCAGTGTTCTCAGAGTGTACAAGGGAGTCTGGCAGTTTATTTGACTTAGCAAATTAAAATAATGGAGGAAAGTATGATCTTTGAGATGAGTCATTGCAGCTGTTGCACAGATCTAATTCTAGTCTTTTTGACTTGGTTCTTCTTTTGCTGAAGTCTGCCGTTATGTGGCAGGGCAGCAGGCGTTTCTGTGCCTTGCAGTGTTAACTGTGTAGTACAGAAAGCATGCTATAGCTGACATTTATAGTGCACACAAGTGCCCTGCGCGTTTGCATATTCAGTGGAATATTTCTCTAATGGTCTCTGACAAGAGGGATGAGCATCTGAAAGGAAATCTGTGAGTCATCATGGCTTAATAATGCGTTCCTTATGGGGCTCTGCTGACCATGCAGCACTCTTGGCATAGCTGAAGTTTAGGGTAACAGGTTCTGTTGTACAACATGGCCACTTACTTGGGCTCAACTGTCAGGGTCTAACTATTAACTCTAATTATTAACTAATTATTACCTTTGATCATGTGACTTCATACCAAACTTCTGCTTTCACTCCCATTCTGCAACTATTATTTTGAATAGCATTCATGAAAGCAGGTCATTTGTAGTCTGCTTCAGTGTCTGATTATAGTCACTGCATGTGAAATGTCACCATTTCAGGATCTGCTTTCATTTCACTTGTTAGTAATATGGCAAAGTTAAAAAAAATATAGAATGCAAAAGAAATTTTGAAATATGGCAATTTGAAACCATTGAAATTAGATTTTTTTTAGTGATGTAGAAAGTATACACATATAGAAAAATGTTTATTATATATCTAATAAATCCATAAACATATAGGACAAAATACAAACCAAAAGATGCTGAATTGAACTGAAAAAATACCAGAACAAATGGAAGTTCAGGATTAGGTATTTCAGTCCAGTTCTGAGTATTTTTACAACTTCTATGTTACAAAAGTTATTTAAATTGCAATGTACCTTGTAACTTCTCTAGTTAGGATACTTTAAAAAATTATGTAGAAATTTGTCTTTTAAGTGTATATATAAGAATTGTGCAAATTTGTGTACATGGTACAGTTTATGTATAGATGTATTTTTCAGTAATCACTGTTACAATTTTGTAAAATTTTTATCTAAAATTTTTATTGAATATACCTGAGGGTCTGCCCTCAGGCCATTAAACTGTTCTAGGTTTCAACAGCAGCAATGATTCAGCTTCCACAGAGAATGAGTCAGGATAGAAACAGAAATATCTTTCAGTGTTCAAATATTTTCATTTGGTTTTAATACTTCTAAGCTTTGGAGGAAGGAATTAAAATTTGTCATTAAGATGGCACTAGAATACCTGGTTCTGATCACTTGAAAATCCATTGGAGTCTGACTAAGATATAAACTTCTGCAACTGTGTTTTAAATGCCTATTAGACTTGGTTAGAAACTTGATATTCTCATCCAGCTGCACTGGTATGGCCTAGACATTCAGGTCTGTGAAACCTGCTCTCCAGCAGTTTTGCAAGAAAAGAACCGTATTTTGGAACATTTAACTCCTGTTGCCTAAATGAAATTGGTGCTAGCATTTTCAGCACTTGATGTCTGTTACCATAGAAGAAAGTCTTGCTGTTCGTTTTTTGGATTTGGCAGGTGTGATTCCCTGCACTTTATTAACACAGTGCTTTATAGCATCCTTCGAGGATGTTGTTTCTGGACAAACTCACTACATTGCCCAGAAGAGGTTACTAAGAGCAAACTGACTTCCACCCTACCAGTGAAAAACTTGATGTAGATCTGATGGAAACTAGATTAATCCTATCATCAAAAAACAAACAAACACCCCATGTACTTTAAAGTTTATCCCAGTATGATTTAATTCTTTGAGGCTCAGCATTTGTTTATGCAAACCTGCAGTATTTAGTGGCATCAGCAAACTTTGTTTCATTAATATTTAGCCAAAGCAATTGTGTGCAGAGAATCCTAGACCCTTTCAAGGAAACATATTTTGAAACAGGATATTGAAAATAAAGTCCATAGGACAACAAAAGTCAGCTTACATGCTGATGTCAGCATTTGTGTGTGTTGATAAAGCCAAGCTCTTTCCATGATAAAGATAAATTCATATCCAAATCTTTAATAAAAAACAAAACTGATGTTAGCTATTCACATTAAAGTCAGAAGCGTCTTTGTAACTCTTCCCAGAGACTCAATTGTTAGGAACAAAAGTTATGTCCTGTTAAGAAAAAAAAAATTAATCACTCAAGTTATTACATAGGGTGTGCTGTGTATTCCAGGTTCAAGCTTTATGCTGAAGCCTTTGAAGAGGCTGCCCATACCTACCAAATGTTGTAATTGATACAGAATCACTGCTATACAACAGCTGCAATAACAAGGTGCTGCTGCCTTTACTTTAATCTACCTCTCTTTCTGCCAGTTTATTATGTTTTGAATTTATTCTTTTGTAGATCTGTGAGCTATCTTTCTTATGGAAATTAATCTTTTTAAAAGATTTGTACTCTCATTTTCAAACACTAATACATTCATTCAAGTATCCCATTATTCAGAACCAGCTGGCTTTTTATCTAGTGATATTTACTTCAAAAAGCCAAGTTAAATGGTATCATAGATTAATTCTCAGGGCACAGGAAAGCTTTTTTAGAGAAAAAGAGATTTGGTAATTACTTAGAATATCGCAATAAAATCACAGAACATGTCAAAAATGCGTTATATAATCTGTCATAATACGAAGCTTCAAAAAAAAAGTTAATTCACTGAATTGAAGCTAATATGTAGCATCAGTATATGATTTTTAAGTGGAACATTAAGTAAGGATAGAACTTTGCCATGATTTATAATAAGCTATGTCATGATTTTTAGTTATGTATTTTTTCTTTGGAGAAAGCACTGAAACTTCAAAAAGGGCATTATCCACTGAAATTTCTTACATAAATCAAACTGGAAATAAGACACATTTTACAATTCAATTTAAGATCCCACAGAGACAATAATGTTGCAAGCTGTGCATTTTGCAGAGTAATATAGTAATGTCTAGTTTGCATTTTTGAAAAACCAAATTAATCACACTTTATTGAATATGTTGAAGCAAACCTAAAATTCATCTATTATTAAAAAACTTGTGCAACAAACACAAACTATATTTTATACATAAAGGACAAACTCATTTATTCATTAGGTTAAAACACTTGGAGTTTGCATTTTGTAGCTACTAAAGAAATGACATTTGCTATCTGTTCTCTTTTTTAAATTTTTCAAAGCAATGTGTTCAGACTAATCTGCTTGAAAAAGTGTGTTAATACTTTAACACAGTGTCAATCCTGAAGACTGTTCAGAAATCCCTGTGGAAACTAAGGGTAGTCTCAATATTTAAATTTTCTTTTTTAGTGAATCACTTTACAGGACAAATATTCTGTTATCATATATCTCATATTTAAGTAACATATTTTATCTCTTGAAGGATTAGACACAAGAAAATAAAGTTTTTAGCCAGTTTTTAGCATTGGTACATCCTTTGAACTAACATGCCTAAGCACTAGGACGTGTATCTTTGCGCTCTGCTGTGCTCAGACTGATACATCAAAGCAACAAGAATGAAATTTTGGCCTTAATCAAGTCTCACTGACTTCAATGGAAACAGGATTTCAGTCTTAATCTTTTAAAGGGAAAGATGTTTTTAAATTATTTGTAGATGTTTTGCTGTTTTTGAATATAATTGTGGAATTATGTATTCTGTATCTTGAGCATGTAAGCTGCATGCCGAATTTGTAAATCAAGTGTCAGGTGCTTCTACTTGTAATCCCATTTCTAAGAGTACCACTCTAACCTATTCTGACCTCTAGGCCAAATTTGAATTCTAGGATTTGATTTCTGGGATAATTGTTTCCTGCTAGTGATTTGTCTGTGCATTCATGTCTTGATGATTTAAAAGCGAGAAATGCAGCTTTTTATTTTTGTTGGAAATCTATATTGACCATACACTAGAGAGATGATTTCAAAAAACAAGGCTTCTGAAAAAGTGTTCATTTTAATTTTAGAGAAACAAAAATCTTAAATCAGAATAAAAAATTTTTTAGAATTTGAAAAAAAAAAAAAAATTGCATAATTTTTCCTGAAGCATCAGAAAAACTTCTGGCCCTTGTCCAATATTTTAGCTCAAGGTCTAAGCCTAAATAGCTTTTAATCTAAAACTAACATGTTTGTTTGTTTTTTTGTATTAGTTAAGCAGCATAAAACATATTACTAGATCCAGTAGTAGAAAAATTCCAAACAACTTTCAGGTTCTTGGCCACCATAGTGGAATCCAGATCTCCAGCTGAGGTGTTTTCATTTTGAGAAACTGAGGATGAGTGATAACCTATGATACAACCCACCCAACCATGGCAGGGGCATGCAACCACGTGATCTTTAAGATCCCTTCCAACCCAAATCATTCTATGATTCTATCATTCTATACTGAGCTGATCAATGTAAATTGCTAATGTATGGTGGTACCATCTTGTTTGTAGGGCTTAAGTCTGAGGGACTTACAAAAACATCTTTATCCATTGGGCGTGCAGAGGACTGAACACAGGTTGCTGAGAAGACACCTAGCCCATCTTGTTGTTACATGATAGCCACCAGTTAGATGCTGGTCAAAACTTGTTCAGACTAGTTCAGACTTGCAAGAGGCTTGGGAGCAGAGGTTATCTTTCTCAAAATGGTCCCCACAGCTCTGACTTGGAGAACATTGTCACTAATTGAGTCAAGACGGGGTGAAGAAAAAATACTTTTTGGCTACATATTGTCTCTCCTGTTATGTAAGGCCCCTCATCTCTGATCAGATCAGAATTATTGATCACAAAGAAAGATTGATGGAGCCAGGAAACATAGTAAGATGTGTGTTTATGTCTTTTTCTGGCCATTGAAAGAGGGTAACATTCTGGTTTTTACTAAATGAGACCTGTATGTAGATACCTTGCTAGGAATTTTGTCTAAGACACGGTTAAAGATATTGTTTGAAGTACGCTTAAAAGGTGTGTGCATTCTTCACAAATGAGTTTGATGTAAGATACAGGAATGACTACAATAAATAAAATTCATGTGGGCCTGGTAAAGTTCAGAGTACTAAATCTTGGTATAATAGCTTAGGTGAACTTCCTTGTCCTAGAACTATTACAGAAAAAAAAAAAAAAAAGAAGAGGCAACTGTAAAGCCAATATTGAATAAATTTTCATAACATGCTATCATTTAATGACAATAGGCTTTTTTGTCAAACAGTGGCTTGACACTTTTGTCTCTTCGCATTAGGTGAAAATTTTTGCCACTGGAGAGGGTTATTGGTAACAGTAATCGAGAGATCTTTTGAAGTAAATAATTATTTTGTGTTAAATAACTTTAATATAGTGGTTTCCTTCCATTTCAAAAAGAAACAAAAATATCAAATTAAATTAGAAAGTAATAACACCCTCCCTCCCCCGAGATCACAAAAATCCAAGGAAATATTTGAGAAATTTACTGTTTAAGATGTATCACTTTCACATTCCTACCCCCTTAATCCAATTTCATACATTTAGCTGCCTTTGTGTGAAGATTTTACCTTTGATCAT
This sequence comes from Oreocharis arfaki, assembly GCA_013398015.1. Classification (NCBI taxonomy): domain Eukaryota; kingdom Metazoa; phylum Chordata; class Aves; order Passeriformes; family Paramythiidae; genus Oreocharis; species Oreocharis arfaki. The sequence continues at coordinate 224,680 of VZRR01013742.1, forward strand.
TTTTGTAAGTCTCCAGTCAGAAAAAAAACCAGCAGCAGTTCTGAGTAGAGTAGGGTATCAGTACATAAATAGAGAATGCTGGTAGACTAAATCCCACAGAGAAAATGATCCTTTTTGGCATAAACAGCAGCAATTGTGAGAAGCAATTAAAACAGATACGCAATTATATGTAGATCTTTCTTACTGAGGGAAATTCCTTGTCGCCAGTTGTCTGTGTATACGTACTTGAACTTTCAGTATTTTCACGCTATAAACCCTTTGGGGCCAGGAGTGTCCACCTGCTCTAACTGTCACATACTATTATTACTACTGTTAATACTAGTTGTAGTAGTTGTCACTCTTTTCATTGTCATCCTGAGAAAACAATAAATCATGTGCAGAAACAGTTTCAGCCATCCTGAAACAGGACTCAGGATCCATAAACTCTTAGGTAAGATTTCCTCCTTTAGGTAACAGAATGGTGCAGTCATCTATCTTGGGACATGGAACTACAGAAAAAAACCTAAAGGCTTAAATGTACCACGAAGGTACTGTAGCATAATGAAGTGCTGAACATCAGCGGAGCTGTAATAATGATTCTCACTCCACGCCAAACACAAGAAAATGTATGTGTTATTCTTGAACGAAGGAAGCATGGTATGATTTTGTTTGCTAGGCTGAACATGCTGGATTTTGAGCTGGTGGACAATTATGCTTCATTTACAAATCCAAGTATGTGAAAAGAAGATACTTTTTGGTAAAATTCTAATTGACAATATGTTGTACCGTTTATGTATTTACACATTTCATTTGTGTGTGTGTGTGACAGGTAGAAGTGTGCACAGATACATACGTGTGTGCTCAAATAACATTGAAGTAGTGAAGTTAAAAAGTAGTGAACTTAAAAGCTAGAAAAAGGTGTTTTTTAGTAGTAATCATGATAATAATCATAATCATCACTGGATTCCTTTGAGACCCGAGCCTGTTACATGCTGCAAATTTACAAAAGACTATATAAGACCTAAAAATTAGAGACTTATCAGAAAGGGTCATGAGAGAGCTAAATCGAAGCTTTACAGGCAACTCAAAAGTAAGACAACTCCTCACAAAGCTTTGAGTTAGCACCGGCTTCCCAGAAGGAGAAATGGCTCTGTGCACCTCAGAGCTTGTGCAGCCTTCTGACTTTTCCACAGCAATTTTCTAGTGTGGAAGAGACACAGCATCAATTCGGAAACCTCTGTGTCCAGCCCCATGCTGCTCATCAAGCCAATATCTGGGCAAACATAAATCTCCTTCTCCCTGCATGGGAAACCCAGCCATGTGCTCTGGAGAGTACCTGAAACTTGGTGCAGCTGGTGGGGTTTCATGCAGCCAGCTTGCAGTTGTTTTCCCAGAGAGCATAGGGATGTAATTGCTATGAGACCTTGTGATCAACTTTGCTTAAGACTGGATATTAATCTGTTGATTAATAGGGACTGATTTTTGATAATTTAGCCTTTCTTCCTAAGAAAATGACTAAAAAATTCCAGTGAGTAAAAATCTGAAGAGTGATGTTCAAGGAGGCATTCTGTGTGCAACGTTTTAGAGCCCACATGCTGTTAAGAGTTTGTGCAGCATGTGTGCTGGAAATTGAAGTATTCCTCTTTAGTTCAGCAATTTAAAAAAAAAAAATCATCAATAAACATGATTACCTGTAATATGTCAACCTCCCTGCTTTGCATTTTCATCCCTGGTGCATCTTCTTTAGAATAGATTGAACGTGCTTTTACAGAAGCCTTCTTGCTTTTAATTTCAGTGCTTTCAAGCCCAATATGTCTTGCTTCTCTTATTTTTCCATATTGTAAAACAGCTGAAACAGGTGGGGCAAAGTGTGGACAAACTAACAATTATGACTATTTATTAGAAGGCATTAGGAAACTTAGCATTCTTGCTTAATGCATTTTGCCTATGAAATTAATTTTTGCACTTCAGTGTATTTGCTGGGGATTGTCTAGTATTTGTTTTTCTTTAGTTTATAGTTTATTCAGAACTGTTAGCCATACTTAGATGTCCTGAAAATCTGCAGGACATTTCTTCTTTAGTTAAAGGGGCAGTAAGTAGGTTATTATTTTTCAAAACTTTTTGAATTTTTGGGGGAAGACAAGTTACTGAATACATACATAGTGTATTGCCTTGTTACTTTTTTTTTGTTTCTGAGCACTGCTAATGTAGCATTAGAGGCTGTAAAACTCAGACTAGAGGTAGTAAGGATCAAAAATCAGGGACCACACCAACTGAGAAATTGTCTGTATCAGACCAGTGTAGATATTAATCATGAATTCCTGTCCGAATGCATATTTTCAGGAAAGCTTAGGCACTTACTCATAGGCATGAATCACTCAGAAGCTCAAACTTGTGTCTCTCACCTTGGACAAGTTTCTGGACCTGTCTGTTTTAGTTTCCACTGTATTAAAAAGGAAGCGTATTACACTGAGTCTGGTATACTGATTATACAGAGCAACAAATTGAATGAGGATAACTTCTTTCTTTATAAACTGAAGTAACAGGATCTTACTCTAAAAAAAATTAAAGCCACGTTTTTCAGAAAATGTTCTAAACATATTGTTATAGACAACTCAGCCAGGCGTATTCACTCTTACCTGTTCCTTACGCATACAGAAAATATTCATATCCACAATGACATGCAATGACTATATATAGTAATACATAAATTATCTACTAAATGGGAAATTTTTGTACAAAAGCACATACAACTGTAATTGAGATGTTAGTAAAATACTTTGTGATGTTCACTGTGTTGAGAGATAAGGAAAATGTAGTTTTTGGTGTTTTTTGGTTGGCTTCTGATAGTTCATTAGTCTATATTTTAAAAACTCTGGCTCAAGGGACTAGCTGTACTTCCATCTTTCTGGTCTGAAGTTAACCTGTTTATCCAGGTGCACCTGACAGGAAAATGGGGTCCAGTTTTTATTTTCCTCAACACAGTGCATACAATACATCTGCTTTTTTGTTTCTTGATGATGTCACAAATTTATTTTTACATATCTGAAATTGCACTGTTACCTTATAAGATCATATAACCGTAAAAATAAACTGGTGTTTGTCTATGAAATTAGAACAAGTTAGATATTAGTAAAAGGAGACAAATGGAAAAATCTATTTTTAGGTAAATGTCACACAGCCTGTAACTGAGTTGCTGAGCTTTCAGTTGTCTTGGACAGTTTCATTATTCATTAAATTGAATTTTAAAAAGCTTTTCCTGTGTTAATCTTTTTGGTGAAATAATGAAGGATTAGTATAAAATATCTATGTTCTGTGGGATTCATTGTAACTATAAAAAAATTCTTTCACTTATTAACTTATATAAATTCAATATTTCCTGATTAATGATTAAGCCTATACTCTGGTATTCAGCATTTAGAATTCAATCTTTTTTCCTGGAATTAACAGTTTCTGCTACAGTTTTGATTATCAGAACATAAATATGGAAAAAATAAAGTGAGTACAAATCTGGCTTTTGGTGCAAAGGGCAGTTATAATTTCTTTGTCATTGCCACAAAACAAGTATTCAATAAAATTAATACTGTGGATGAGCAGTCAACATGGTTGAGGCTAATACCTGTTTTTCAGATTGCTACTGTTGTCAGCAAAGAAAAAACAATATGTAATTCCAGTGGTTCTATTGGCTTCTTTATATGTTTCTGTAGGAAAATGTTTGACAGAGAATGTTGGTTTTTTGGGTTTTTTGTTGTTTTTTTTTGGTTTTTTTAGAATTTCCTGCTGTCATGATAATAGGCAGAACTACAAATACCAGACTCATCAGCCTACTATTTTAGAGAAAATTATGAAAAATTATAATTAAGAGCCCACATTGCTCATGGCCTATTTAAGAGCATAAACATGGTTATATAACCAAAAAACCCCAAAACAATGCAAAACTTTGTGAAGAGGTAAAAAAGAAAAGAAAAATCATTATATAAAGCCAAGTACAAAGGGTTACAGAGAAGTCTTAGGAAACTTCTTTTTGCCATGTCACAATACTTTTTCTCCTGATCACTTTGTGGTCTCAGAAGAGGTGGCAATCCAAGTATCTATAATACTAGACAGAAACTGTTTACAAATGGCAAAGGGTTTGGTTTTTTTTAATGATGTAACAGTAACATACAGACTGGAGAAAAATGCCTTTATCTGTAGATGTGTGTCCTTTATACAGTCTCACAACACTCATATATTGCAGATATATTGTACAGCTGATTTTAGGAAACTGAATTATACAGAAATCAAATCCAAAATTTATAACAATTCAAAGACCAAAGTAGCAGTATTTGATTTGGGCAGTTTATGAAATGGTTCCCTCACTGTCAGGAGGCTGAGATTACCAATTTTCAGCATGCTGATTATACATATTTTCCAGTGGACATAAATAGCCTAGATTGTGAATAGTCCACTTCAGAAAAATGAGCCGACACAGCTGATACTGATGCTTTGTTTGGTAATTGTTGCTGAGATACAAATTGTTTCAGCAAACACAGAAGATAACGGAAAGATTAGGAGACTAAAAGGAGATCAGTAGCACACACACACACACGCACGAAAGGGGTTTGAGTTGTTAGTAGGAAATCAGACTCTTTTGTGGTTTTGCTGTGTGATATTGCCTATCTATATAATGGTAACTGAAACTATCTCTGAGCCAGGGCTGGGATTCACTTGCCTAAAGACAGGCTTGTAGTGTTCTCTGGAATTCCATAAAATATCAGGTTTTTTATCCACATGAAAGGAAGGGAAAGACCCAACGGCCTGGCAGATAGCCTAATTTTAATTTCTAAAAACCACCTATAATCACAAAAAGTTTGGCTTAGTTGCCTAGCCATAGATACATGCTGCTGGCTTAGATACCCTCAAGTACCCTGCCTGATCTACACCTCTAGATAGCCTTGGGGTCTCCTGCAGGTGCTGTGTAGTACTCACCAACCCTGTAAGACCTGATACAAATTATTTTGGCCATCTCAGGTGTTGTGTGTTTAGGCTGTTGAACTGAGTCTGGGAAAAGCGTCACTGTAGTCTGTAGAACCAGCAGATGCAGATTCAGCTGACCAAAGACAAGTCTGTCTCCCACAGAGTGAGTTCAGCAGTCCTCCAGGACCTGTTGTCTGGATCCCTGCTGACTATCACTGGAACTAAACTGTTCAGCTCCCATTGTAGGAACCGAAATTTAGACAAACTACATCCTAATGGGGCCAGAATGAAAAAAGGAAAAGGAGTCTTCAAATAACAGTAATGATTATAAAAACGAACCTGGTATGTTTAGATCAGCGTTTGTTTGTGAGGCTGACATTGTACACTAGTTTTCTGCTTAATTTTCTTTTTCTTGGCTGCATTACCTTCCAGTCCAGAATTGTTTCAATTTATTATTACCATCTTTAGCTACCTAATTGTGCCACTAATGAATACAAATAATCCAGGCATTAGGCTCTTACAGACCCACTTCAGTGTACAAATAATGGTTTGTTATGTAACTGCTGATTATGGGAGAAGGTAACTCACATTATGGAAAATATGCGCTGAAATATTGGTGATGAGGAAAGCAATGGACTCTGTACTATGCCCTTTAAATTGTGAAAAAGTGTTGTCATTCTTGTTCCATTGGGTTGTCTGTCATGAGTAAATGTGAGATATCTGAGCCTGGTTTTTAAGCACATGTACTTAAATTTGGAACTTCATTTCAATTTTTTGAGTGCTTGTATTAGCACTATCACACATGAAATACGTAGTTGGCTACCAAATTGCCTATTCAAGTACATATGTATGGGGTTTGAGCACTCAACATTAAGCATTTGCATTTCAAAATTGGATCCCTTGTGCTTGAAAGCCTTGAAAATGGTACTCTATGGTCAGCCTAGTGCAGCGTCAATTGAAATGCTGTTTGAATGCAATGTAGAGCTTCCAATTGCTGCTTCAGAAAGTGTTATGCTGAATCTGGAACACTTTGCATAATTTAATTAATTATGCCACTAAAAACTGATTTTCTCTCAATTTAAAGCAAACAGCTTTTATGAGGGTGAACTGCAGCACCCAGGGATATCAGGTGTCCAAGCTTTTAATCCTATTACAAAGACTTGACAACCACTGATGGAAACTGGAAAAACATAAGCCTCCAGCAGGGCAACAAGTGAAGAGGAAGAAGGCAACAGATTTTTAATACTCTTTGAAACCACTGTATGCATTAAATCAAAATCAAATGTAAAAAGTGACAGAACTGGTAGCTTGCATTTTGTTGTGCAGACAGTGAATACTGTCTAAGGAATAACACTTATTTTGCTTTGACATTAATGAAAATAACTGTTTCCTCTAAGATGAAAAGTGTTCTGTTTAACTAGCATAAGAAAAACACAGTGGATGGCCAAGACTATTTGTATCTGTGTCTGTTCACTTAAAGTGTTCAGTAGCTAAACGTTCTGAAGTTTGAAGGCGGTTTCTGATGTTATGGATTGGATTCTGTCTATAAATCATTTTCCGTACAAGCAAATCTTAACAGATGATTCCAGATTACAAGTATTAAAGACACTGTCACTAAATGCTAGCCTTGATACTTCACTTTCTGAAGCTTGTCTTCTCTCTTCCAATTTATTATTGGGTTCAATATCACGCTAAAACTGTAGACACTGTAATTTTGAGGTGGAAAAGAGTACTGATTTAGAAAAGCTCTAATTTCTGAGCCACATAAGCAGAGCCGTAATTGGCAAACTATGGCTGACCCTGCAAAATTCGTTGACCAGGTTAGGAAGGGTCACTGAAGAATTGACTCCATCTCCGTATCGAACATCAGCATGTAACATGAAATTAACTGTACTGTAGAAGATCTTGCTGATAAAAAATAGGAAAAATATCTCATTACTGGAAATTCAGCAGCTCTATAAAATGCAAACATCTTCCTTATAATGCTAACAAATATTCATATAATTACTAATATATATTTATGTTTATTTGTATTCTTCCTCTATCTATCTATCTATCTGAGACAGTACACCCGGCTCAAAGGGGAAACAGGAGTTAGTAGGGCTCATTGAAAGAGCTTTAACCTAAATTTAAAGGGGGACAGGGATAAAATCAAGCTCATTAGAGATGCCTGGAAGAGGCACACCAGTATTTGAAGGACAGTATTTTAGCAAGGTCCTTTGCTCTGCTGTCTGACTGGAGGTAGAGGATGGAGAGCCATGTAGTAGCAAAGACTGCAAAGTGGGTTACTGATGTGTTAGAAATTGCAGAAGCACCTCACGATAGTCATGTAGAAATTAAGGCTTGTCTCCCCCATAAAGGTGGTAGGATCAATAGGCCAACTGAAGTGCATCTACAGCAGTGCACACAGCATGGCCACCAAACAGATAGAGCTGGAAGACATTGTGCAGCAGGAAAACTATGGTGTAGTCGCCAGCATGAAGGCGTGGTGGGATGACTTCCACAAATGGACTGCTGCAATGGATTGCTATGAACTCTTCGTCAGGGATAGAAAAACAGGAGGGTGGGGTAGGCCTGTATGTTAGGGAGTAAAATATGTACATCACAATGGTAAAAAGCAGAAAATTAGAGAATATAAAATTCAAAGGAAAAGAAAAAAGATTTTTCCAGATAAGATTTAACTGCTTCACTATGTGTTTAAAAGTATGTTCATGCTTTTTGAGAGTGTCTCAGTTCTCAAAATACGAGAAAACATGTTCACTTTTCAGAGGTCATGAGATTCGAATCATGTATTTACCAGCTCAAGTATGTTCACTGCATAAAGTTTATGAAAATATCTTGTAAAATAATAAAAGTACCTCATATAATTGATTCTCTTCATTGTTTCATAAAATTGCTTTGTTTGATTGCGGGAGACTTTGGACTGAATTTTCATTACCTACTTCTGAACGATTTACACTGGGATTGAGACAGTATTGAGCTAATGAGTTAGAATTTATATTGAGCCTTAACTGTCTTCCAGAAGTAACTAGGGAAAGAAAATCATGGCAATAATGGAGTATTTTTCATTATAAACTATGTTGTACAGCTTTTACAATCAGGTTTTTAATAGATCTAGAGAAATTAAATTGGAATTCTACCAACTTCTGTGCTTTTGTCATCCAATGAAAATGATGGTAAAACATGTCAAGACTAATGGCCTTATCTCCTTTCTACTGAAGTAAGAATGAGGTGGTATCATTCCTGTTGTTTTTCAGGCCCTGTTGTTCATTAAGGTGTAGGAGGTATGTAGAAAAAGATGCAGAAATATGCACTTTGCTATAATCCATAATGCTAAATAGAAACTGAGCATAGATTAAATACACCTTGACTTACGTTACCCTAAAGTCCCTATCAAGAGATGCTCCCATGGAAATAGTAGACATTTTCAAAGTCAGGAGGTTGAAATTGTGCTCTACATGAAAAAGGAAGCAATCATATATTGCTGATGGGTATATTAATACTGCTGAGAATGCATGCATATATCCATATTTATTAATATATTCAAACATTGTTTATTGATTGTGTATGGTAAATAAACTCATACAGTGAGTGTATAGATTACTGTGCATGCATAAACATACATACACTCAATCTCAGCATTATATGTAAGTATACACCGAGAATAATACAGCTTGTCAGTTTGGAAGATTTTAAACTTTTCATTGCATATAAATATACAAATTACTAATGAGATATTAATTGTTATGTATTTATACAGAGTATATCTTATTGTCCTTTAGTTGTATCTTAATTAATTCTATGGTTATTTGTTATGATGAAGTCTGCAATAATGAAAAAGGGTGTTTCTCAAATAAATTAATTATTTTTCATCTCAGTACTTGTTTGTCCACATTCTTCTTTGCTGTTAGTCTGTTCCACTTGCAGAAGACTGCAAGAATCAATGTAATCCCTTACATTTTAATTAATAATATGAAATAAAAATTAAGTATACAAAGTCAATTAATCAGCCAAGCATATATGCATGTATGTTGGTGCCCTCAATAAATTAAATTTTTAGTTACTTCACATAATGTTTATTTATTCACAAATACAGGACACAATATAACTCTAGTGTAAGTTTTAGTTGGCATAACAGGACTTTTTTTTTGTTAGACATTTTGCAGGCAAAAATATTCTTTCACACATTATAAAAATGCCGTATATAGTTTTGCTTTCTAAGGATGGGAAAAGTGTATGTAAAATATACACAAAACGCAGACTTCATGTGAATGAGCACGACTCTAATACTTTTAGGTTTGTGTGCTAACTCTTAACTTAAAAAAGTTATTCTTAATACCTCTTTCAGAGGGTGGAAAAAAACTCCAACTCTAAAGTCCTTCCTCCAACCCACATATTAAAAAAAGACAATTTTTAAAAATTGCCTCTTGCAAAAAAGATTAGAATTCTGGCCTTGCTTCCAAATTCAGAAATTGAAAATTTGGAGTCTTCATTCATCCAAATAATATATATTCATTCCCCACAGGCAGCAGTGATGGTTCTTGGGATAAAGAAAAACTTCAGTCTCCCCCCACCCAAGGATCACAGGCCTCTGTTAACCACCCCAACTTGCCTGGACAGCATAATGTTCCAGTTAGCCATCCTCTCAACCCTCTTCAACAGAACCACCTTCTGCCAAATGGTACGGGTTGACATCTTTCAGCACTAACATCAGCAGTTTTCTAGTTCCTGTCTCTTTTTTTGTGTTTATTTAAATAGGCAATGAAAACATCAAGGATGTGCGGAATACTGGAATACTTCCTTTAAAGTACTGATCAGGGGAAGTGGAGACAGTAAAGGAAAAATATGTATGCAATAAAATTGATACTTAAAATCATTGCTAACCTGTGCAATCAGTGGCATAATGACACATTGCTAAGGCACCTTACTGCAGATATCAAAAACTATAATAAATAGCCATTGCTTAGCAATATCATACATTACACAGATATGAACAAACTAAGAGGTCTAATAGCCTCTCCTTGTGGCTAGAAACCCTCCATGGTTGCTAGTGGTTCACCCATGCATCTCCCAGAAGAGAACTGACATACAGCTGCTTTTTCCTGCAGTGTGAACCATCTTGTCACCCATCACTTGAATATTGTCCATCAGGAGAAAAAGAAGATAATGCTTAAAAAAAGATGCATAAACCTATTTCCCTATTTTCCTCCCCAACAGGGTTGGAACTTCCTTTTATGATGATGCCCCACCCACTGATTCCCGTGAGCCTACCTCCAGCCTCTGTCACGATGGCAATGAGCCAGATGAACCACCTCAGCACCATCGCCAACATGGCAGCAGCAGCACAAGTGCAGAGCCCTCCATCCAGAGTGGAGACATCTGTTATTAAGGTAACTATAGAACAAACCAAACCAAACCAAAAAGCACCAAATTGTAGCCCACTCCCAACCATCATAAATATTATAAAGGTGGATAGGTGTCAGATATTCTGAGGTCAGTCAAAAAGTCAGTAAATGCAAAAGAACTAAGTGTGGTGACTCTGGAAGCACAACAGACTGCTGGTGGCCACTGTTACCTTCTCAGTTTCCCTCCCTCTCTCTAAATCAGTATTAAAGTAACACTCTAGTTGAAGAATTTTCGTACACAGCTTTGTGATTTCTCGTATTTCATAGTCTGCAATCTAACAGCAATGTTCCTTGAGATATCAAGGAAAAAATGACTCTTTTCTTATGTTAGAAGGGATTGTTCTTCCAAATTTAAAATCTAAGCATATGAACTGAAATGCTCTAAGTTATCTGAAGAAAGCTGAAAGGTTTGATACTTTGCCTGTGTAGAACCTAAATTTGCCAAATTCCAGAACAAATTAGAATGAAGTAGAACAGAACAGTCCCAGTAATCTGCAGGCCAGTATTATAGGGATATCTCAGAAATATCTGATATTTGAACTTGTCTACCTGTTTTAGGTTTTGTTTGTGGCCTTTAATTAAATCAATGTTTTATTAATTTATAGAGGCATTTACCAGAGGCATGGAGTCTTTTCTTCCTCTTACTGAAGGTGATCTCTTTTCATTTTAAAGGCATTTCATTTTAAAAGACATTTCTCTCTTACCATTAGGTAATTATGATTTGATCTTTATTCAGATATCTACGTTTTGCCTCTTATCCTTTTTTAGTTCTAATAAATGAGAAACAGAAAGTACACAAACTTTTATTCTTTTATCTAGTGTATCTTAGAAATAGACATCCAAAGGCAAGTTTTTGTGGTTTTCAGGGCTATGTTGGAAATCTGTCCATTCATGCAATTCCTTTGACAAAAATTAGGTGAACTTAGAACCTCTTGGACCTTCAAATCAGGAGTTCCAAAAGTTTTGAAGTTCATGATGATTTAAGCAGAGTGAAGAGGTCTGACTTTTTAAAGACATTCAACACACTGGTGCACCTTTCTTCTTTAGCCTAACAAAGCACAGAATCGCTAAGAACTGCTCAGTTAAAAGTCAACAAATCTGTGGCTTTATTAACCTAGAAAAATATGATCTGATGGCCTAATTTAGTCACCTACACTTCCAAATGTAGGGTCTTCTTTGGAGGCCTTCAGTGCCATCCTTTTCTTGCCTTTGTTGACATGAGGAGTTGAGATACTGGCTTGAGAAGAATTGTTTATTTACGTGGTATGTCAACAAGACTAGATCCTGCCCTAGTTTCTATCTTGCCCATATCTTGGGAATATAGGTACTCTGCTGCTAACTAACTGATTACATGATGATTTTTGCATCTTTTTTTTTCTATTTTTACTTGATTGGTATTAAGTAGGATTTACACGATACTAATGTTCTCTGTAACACGTGGCGCTTTATTTTGTTCTAAATTTATTTTCTTAATTGGAACAGTGACCACTGGTACTACAGAGGTATCTAAAAAATGAAGATTGAGGTGGAGCACATGCTAAATGACACCTGACATATGAATTACTCTGCCAACAAAACTTTGTTTTCACTATTTTCATGCTATTTTCCCTTCTTTCATTTTCTATGAGGTATTTAATTTCATATGTGAGAGTATAAAATTAGACCTTCATGAGCATTGGTAACCATCTGTTTCCAAACTTTGACAAGCTGACTTCTAGCTTGTAAAGTTGATTTACAAGCTAGTTGTAGCTATTAAAATTGCCTAAGTTACCATGGGCGACATTTAAATGTGTCTGTGGGAGCATGCTCCAGTGTGACCCCGATCTTTGTCTCCAGTTACCAAAATCAGGTACATTTGAGTACAGCATAGCTCACAGGCCATGTAAAAATGGTTTCCTTTCACGGAAAGCAGGTCCTGCTCTGTTCATAGATCTAACCGCATTATGGGAACATTGCTGGAAGCACTTAACTGAGAAGTATGTTTGGCTCATGTGAAGGATACCTGTCCAGTAGGTTTAAAACTATTGGACTCTGAAAGGGAGGCACTGTCATCGTGTAACTGTGTATGTTATTTTAACCATAGGCCGTCCCATACCAGAAAATTTTCCGTATCCTGGAGATCCTTTACTTCTTAACGAGTTCATTTTTGTAGCTCATCTAGCTTCTCTAGCAGAGGTAGACTCCTTATAATCTAGGTGAAGACCTTGAAAGTGCCTAGCAATTTAGGCTCTCTGAAACATTCTATCAGCACGTTGTAACTGGAAAATAGTAATTTCTTCCAAAATCTTGCTTATTTACGCATTTGTTTGTATTAATAATCTACAGTATGTATCTCTCTCGTTTTTGAAAATTCAGCTCTCATATTCATGCTAATTAAATATTCATTGTGGCTGCCAACTTTTGCATAACTCCTGGCATAACATCCTGTGGAAGTTATTTGACAAACCAGGTTTCGTGTTCCCATCTGGTTTGCACATAACCATAATTTAAAAATATGTGGATTTCAATGAAATGTTTTTAAATGACCAAATTAACCAAAGTTCTCTTTAGAAAAGTGTGCACATCTGAGAATGGAATACACATTTCTTTTGAAGTTTGCACTAATAAGTTAAGGATTTTGGGTCATTTATGTAGAATGTGATGGAGACATTACCAAAATGCTGCCGTGACTTCTTCTGTCAAGGCCTGTGACATATTGCTCACAATACATTTCTACTATAGGTGAATCCATAAACACAAGTTTTAATCTGCCAGTCAAAACTCTCTTCTAAATGTAAGATCTTGCTGCACATATTTCAATAGTACATTTTTTTCAATAGTACTATAAGGGCTGAGGAACTTATTCTTGCGGGACTTTTCTACTCATTCCTTCAGCCCCATTGTGGTACAACATATGTCTAGATTTATGTCCTCTGTTATTATCTATTGCAGATGGATATGGTCATGTGGATAGAGGTAGCACAGCCAAGTAATTATGTTCCTATTTTTTAACACTGAACTGGATTGAAACATAAACTGCAGCAACGTAAAAGCATGAGGTCGTTGTTAGGGGATTTTCTTCCCATGAGGATGGACATAATGTCACTGGCAATTTACCTGTTCTTCTCTAGGCATAGTCAGAGGCTGTGATTTTAATGTCCGTTGAATTATATGCACTGAGTAGTTGAGCAGGAAACTGTAATCAGCATACTTCTTGAACCTTTTGCTGGCAATGTAATGTTTATGAATAATAACTTATACTACAATCAAAATAAATATCTTCAGGAATAAATGTAAGTGAGAAGGTCAAACCTCCTTTTTCTTTATTTTTACAGGAATGGGTAAATAGTGCAGATGCTCTCCTTCATGACACTGTTTGTTATTAGAATTATGGCTTCCAATTTTTTACTCCTATGTTTTCAGACATCTTGGTTTTGTTTTCATTATGGTTTGACTCATTTTCTAACCCTAATTTTGCTGAAATATTTTTCCTTAGTATCAGTATTTCCACAAATTGCCTTGAAAAGTTTTTTAATCACTCGTCTCAGAGTTTGTAGCTGTAACCTGAAATTACAGCATAGATTTGAAATTAGAGCACAGCATGTTTACCAGTGTAAACTGCCTGAAAGTTAGAAGGCCTGTTAGAAATTTCTACTCTGAAAAGTAAATCAATAGTAACCATATCTAATTAAGTAACAAAGAACAAGATTAAGTCTTAGAAAGTCAGTCTTCAGATCATGAACAACCGAGTTCATTGGATAGAAGAATTGCCTTTGTGAACAGTGCCACAGTAGATGACTTGCTGACCTTTCCTTCCAATTCGCCGAGTTCACAGCTAGTGCTGTTATCTTTAAACTCACAAAGCTTCAAATGCCTTTCTATTACTGGGCAATATTTCATTTCTTCATGATAAGAAGTTGGAATAAAGCTGAGATCATGTACTAACTAAACATTTTATCCTGCTACGTTCAGGAGATGAGACAAAGACAAAATTACAAGGGAAACCTTACAAAGCAACACCTTAGATTTGGCAGTGAACTCTGAGCTCTAAAATCTTCAGAATTATATTTCAGAAGAGTGTTGTGCCCTTTCGAACATGAGACGAACATTAGATGTCTTTTTGTAATGGAATGTTTAGATATATGAGTTGGATGAATAAGAGGAGCGCAACAACAAGCAGGGACAGCAGATTGTGACAACAATGAATTGCAGTGAGTGTGACAGCTGTGACCTGGGGATGCTTTAGACCTGAAGTGGCTTTCATCACCTGCCCATGGTTTCAAAGGCTCAGCTTGTTAGCAGTTTCACTACATCAATTTTTTTCACTCAGCAGAAAGATATATGAAAATATAAAGGACATACCTTATATTAATAGCAAGTTGAAATTACATTGTAAAAGTTAGAACAGAGGAGCAGCATGCCGGAATCAAAATTGTGATTTATCCATATGTGACTAATACAGAAAAAATTAAGAATAAAACAGAAGAAACTAGTACCTCCAGCTGAGAAAGTGCAGACAGCAGTGGCATAGTAGTTTTCCACTGCATAATGAATACATGAGACTAAACTTTGCTAATTCCCTTACATATATCACAGCACTGGTTGTGTTATATTAGTTTATAACTTTTTTGTATCTATCTATATATAGATAGATATATTCCTGTGATCCAATAGCAGAAATTTACTATTAACTTATTTAACAAAGATAGTTGCTGACAGATCAAATTTTATATAATAACTCTGTTTATAGGACTATTCTGACATGAAATTTTGTATAAATGTTCATTCACTTTTTCACTTTTCATTGGCAGTATGTGTGTTCCTGTTGATGTAATTTAATGTTCCTATCTTTTTTTTTTTTGCCTATAATAGATGGGCTCAGTTGGTCAGAGCCTGGTGCTAATAACACCAAGGTCTTGGGCTCAATCCCCATGTGGGCCATTCACTCAAGAGTTGGACTTGATGATCCTTCTGGGTGCCTTCCAACTGAGACTCATGTGTTTCTGTGACTATTTCCCAAAAAGTCCAAATAATAGCCAAAGAGAAGAAATACGTCACTGCCATACAGAAATCTCTGAACAGAGTATATTCTGATGTCAGACTGGTGGTGAGCAAGTTCAGGGAGCGTACCTGGAAGGAAACAGACTCTTAAGACAAAAATGGGCAACTGATCTGAGTCTTTAATCCTATGTTGAAGGCAAAAGTTTTCTATGGACACTTCTGTGCTTTACAGGAAAAGCATTATACAGTGACAGCATTCCTGTGAAGCTGGATCTGGTATAGTCGTTTTACAGACAGGGAATTAGAACAAAATTGATTGTATTCCAAATTGGCAGAAATGCCATTCTTTTATGCCTAACCTGAAAAACATCTGAGTTTTCAGATAACCTACTATTTTTAGAGACATTTGAGCATTTGCATTCAAAATAGGAATTTTAACATTACTTTAAAGTGATTTCCTTGAATGTATAAAAGTGCAAGAAGAGGGAAGCTACTTTAATTTTCTCTTTATCTGATGTATGAAGTATGATCAAGTATTCTTCTCTATGTGAGGAGAAATTTGGTTTAGAGCTTTTAAATAAAATGCAATTGGTCTACAATAAATATTTTAGAGTAAAAATAGGACTATCGGCTCCTAAAACTTCTGCTTTTACATGTTGAGAAAGCAAACATGCGAATTCGAATGTAGCCCTAAAGTTTGAAGTATAATGTAAATCAAATAACACTTGATTTTCTTTTATCATGGCTGCAGAGAATATGATATCTTATTTGTAGAAACTTGAACATAGCAGAGAAAATCTCTGCATTAGAATAACTTACATATATGCACACTCCTTTTTTTTTTAATTTAGAATGAGTAGATCTCAGGTCAAAGTATAGTTGACCTTCTTTATATGGCTTAACCGTCTTTATATTAGAGGACACTGCATTCTACCTCATTAATTAGTTCTATCTATATGATTAATATTATTTATTTTAGCTTTTAATACAGTTTTTATATAATGACCTTAGAGGATGTTAACTAAATATGGTAGGCTATAACTTGGAATAATGTCTTTTTTTTTAGTAATATGGGATCCTATTATTTCTTTTATCATGCATGTTTCTGAGGCACAGTTTGAAGCTAATAGGAGCCACGTGCTCATCTGACTTAGTATGGGATATGTAAAATGGGTATCTACACATGACACAGAGAAGGTGGTACAAATTTTATGTTTGGAAATTTGCCTGTTTGCATGTGTAACAGGGAACTATGTATATAGTGTGAGCTTAACCTGATACAAAATGGCCATGGGGCCAGGTACGGGGGATGAGATTCATTTGCTGACTTCTAGGTCATAATACATTGGATCTATTTGAGGTAGTTACTTTAGAGTGAGGTGAGTTGTACCTTGGAAATGTAAATATGTGGGTGACAAATGAGCCTAGGGTGACTAGTTGTGGTGCAGACATTTGTAGTACAGGCAATAACGTCTAATCAGATGAATTCTTGGCATTTGGCTGGATGTGTGGTTTGGATTTACTTGGAGGGGTGAATTTCTAGTGGAATAAACTTCTTAAGCTTCAAGTAAGACTAGATTTTCAAAAGAGGAGGAGAAAAAAGCTTAAAAAAATCAAAAAGTGTGTCCAGTTTGCCAATAAGAAGTTACTAATTCAATTTGAACAGAACTCTGTGTTTTCGCATGTTGCATGGGGTTTTTTGTATACCTTAGAAGGATGTTTTGTTTGTTAGAACAAATATTCATTGAGAAGGTGAAACCAAGCTCTTTCTTCTATTGATAAGGATCTACTTTGTTTGTTTGTTTGCTTGCTTGTTTTTAATCTCTGTAATGGCCCAATCCATTGACACTCACTTCCTGACTAGGTCACTGTACTTTATGTACTGCTCATGATTTTAAAGGATTAGATCTCTTGTTCTGGAAGTACTGTTAAAGGATTACTTGGAAGTCTCCTGTTTGGCTTCCTGTCAGTTAACTCCTTCTGTAAGAACGCATGTAGGAAACAGGGCACTGAAAATCAAGCCACTTCAGTCTTTTTGTCTGTTGATCTCTTTCTTCATTTTATGTTTTCAGTTGTCAGTATTATTTTGATGGGAACAGCAAAGTAGGTACAATAATAAATTGCAGAGGTAAAAAGTATAATGGAAATCAAATTAACTTCAATTGGTCCAAAAGATAAATAAGTTCAAGGTATTCACAGAGAGAGAAAATGTCTTATGTAAAAACCATGGATTATTTTCTCCATAAGAAAGACGTTCAAGATTTAAAACTATATAGTGCAGTTAATGACAATACAAAACATTTGAACTCCTGGATTTTGATTTGGATTAGAAGTTTATCTGTAAGAACAAGGTGAGAAAGATGTCATGTGCATCAGTGTGAAGTTAGCAAGATCTTTAGCAAGCCAGCGATAATACGAAGATAAGGAAATAGAAATAAAATTTTATAACGTTCAGTCAGTTTGATAACAAACATATAGGAGTGACTGAGGAAGTTAGGAAATACCTATTACTTCAGTTAATTCTGCAATTCCTAAGTCTAAATATTCATTTAGAATGTCATAGTGTCTTTGATTAAAGTGGAATGAAAAAGTAAAACTGTAAGAGCAAAACATCCTGTTTGCACAAAATACAAAAGATACTCAGGTAACTAATTGCTTTCACTTATTCAGCTAAAGCAACATCAAATTAAATGTAACATTTTGCAAGAAAGTTATTCCTGGACTACATCTCACACGAGTCCAAAATAAGTCAGTAAGGAACCGAAGAAAGAAATGTTTGTTTTGATCACTTTTAAAAGCAATTTTTATAATTCTACCAGCAAAAAGGCTTGGAAGATCTTCCTACAAAGGTTGGAAATAATATAAACTAATCCTTGTTACAACCTACCCCAAAAGGCAAGGGCAATGCAGGTTCTTGTTAATAGATTCCTTGGGGCAGATTAGAGTGAAACAACACTGAATGATTGCTGTTTGTAAATGCACACATGTAGGGTTTATTTTGGAACAATTTGGTTGCGGTGGGTGGGAAGCATGTACGTAGCCATTCTGTTTATTATTATCTGTAGCAATGTAGCAATATAAAAGCTATAATAATTTTTTAATGTTATTTTTTATATTTTTAATATTAAAAAAACAACAACAACAACAACAAAAAAGATGGAAAGGAATAGACAGCCATCACCACCCATGGACCTCACAAGAAGATGTGATTTTTGCAATTTCAGTGTCTGTTGGCTGAAGTGATGGCGGCTGTCTTGATCTGTCAGGAATAGGAAAGGCCCACAAAACACCAAAGTTCCACAGGTTGTATATGCTCAGGTTCAGATGGGAATGCCCAGGTTTCTCTCCTGTGGCTGGGAGTTTCACACTGAATGGTGTAAGGCTGTGGATCACAGGACACTTCAGGAGCCTTTCATGATCCAGAACACCTCCCAAGATGCCACAGCTGCCACTCATGTCAGCACAGTTGAGCCAAATATGGCCTGTCGGAAGGGGTGAATACTTTCAGACTATGTATGAGTGTTCCAGTACTTTCCTGGAGGGGAGTTTTCATGCATGAGCCATTATGAAAGGGGCATAGACATGATGAAAAGCACTAGCCCATGGGCAAAATTTGCCTCTTACCTGCCTCTTCCCTTATCTGGTCCAACACCCAGCTGTAGCCTCTGGTGATGGGTGTGCACCCTCTGCACCTGGGTGGTCAAGTGGTCAGTTTTTTAACTAGTCCAGTCTCTCACACTCCTGATTAAAAGATGATGATGATGGTGATGATGATGATGATGATGATTAACTGCCTGAAACAGTTTGTGTCGTATATACTCTCGCTAGCATGAAGGTAGGTTGTCCAGGGAACTGTGAATGCCTCACACCTGGCAGTGTTCAAGGCCAGGCTGGATGGGGCTCTGAGCAACCTGCTCTAGTGGACAGTGCCCTTGTCTGCAGCTGGTGGGTTGGAACTAGATGGCTTTTAAACATCTCTTCCAACCCAAACCATTCCATAAGTCACCTAAACTATGAAAAGTATGACTTTGAAAGCAAATTACTTTATCCTCTGCACTTCAGTGACTTAAAGCATAAACATCCTTAAAGGAGTTTGTTCAATACTGAAGAACATGAATACAAATGAATAGTTTTAAAAATTATATACCTCTAGAGCAAGAATTAATTGCATGTCTAGAGCTCATTCCATAACTAAAATTAAAGGATGGCTAAACCCAAGAGATGAGTCTTATGCAGAAGTAAACTAGAACAAAGTAAAAGGCTGAGACACATGTAGGAGAGAAACTGGCAGGAGTTGAAGACTGTGCATGCAAACCCAGTTTGGTTATTGGAAGAACGTGTATTCCAAACTGGAGTGATTTGAATTCTAGAGGTATCTTCAATCTCATGTGTTAAAATCTCTGATAGTTAAAATCTTTTACCTGTTTTTACAGCATAAAATAAAATACCCAGTGTCACAGGAACAAGTCTGTTATTTATGAAAAGGACTTGTATAACTTGTCAGTAGAGTAAGAGTACAAGAAAGGTCATTAAAGTTCTCTAGAGTGAAAATTTCTTTGTGGTGGGAACATTTTTGGAGGAGGTGAATGTCAGATTCTTAAATGCTTAGGATTCATGATTTGGATCAAACTGTAAATAGCACCAAAATAAGGAATGCTTCAAATTTGGCCCATAAGAGTTTGTTGCCCATTGCTTAGTGAAGCCTCTGGTTCTGATACCTAACTGAGCGTCTTACCAATTTTGAAGTGTTGGTTGACCATATGCTAAATTGCTGCATTTTACCTAAATTGTTCATTTTGCATTTTACCTGTAATTATCTGTAGGAAGAAATAGGGAAGCAACAAATGGAGGAAGAAATACCAACAGAGAGTTATACACCAGATTCTCTAGAAATATCTACTCTGACAAACCAGGGAGTAGGCAAGTTTTAGGAAAAATACTGGGCAGTGGACAGAATCCTAGGTGATTTCTGTTGCCAGGATTATAAGGCAGTAAATTTTGCTTCTTTGCTGTTTCATGTAAAGTAACTTGTGCAAAAGTGGCATGCTGCAGAAGTGGAAAAATTGCTCTGATCTGCATTATTTAATGAACACATTTTTTAACATTTTCTTCTTTGAAAAATTTTAAAGTGTAGTCTAAAGTGAAGTTCATATTTTGCCACAAACCAAATTAATCTTTTCTACACAAAATCTCTGGTAAGGAAGGCATGCTGATATTCCAGCACCATTATCACTATCAGCTTTTTAGAGCTACAGAGTATTTCGATTTAATGTTAGTAGCATTTCCATTTATTATTGCAGTCTATTTGTTAAAGACAAAAAATTGCCATAGACTAGATTGCTGATTGTGGAATTATGAAGCAAGGATATAAAAAAATAGTAAGGTACTAAATTGGTTTATTTTGCATTTCTGTATAGTTCAATCCCATGTTCTATTGGAATTAAAGGGTATTTTACAAATGAATTGATAAAGCCAAGATATATAGTTTTCTCATGGATTTTGTCTATGTCATATTATATGAGAATAAAACTCATTATCTGTTTTGTTTGTACAGTAATTATATTTCGTTGTCCTGTGCATTCCTTTTGCTCGCTTCATCTCATAATACGTGCTGTAAAAGCACACATAAATAAATAGGATAAACAAATTAAGCTGTTTAAATAAATTAATTTACTCTGCAGCTCTGTATTCAAATCTTATGTGCTCACTGGATTTCATTTTAATGAAACTCTTCTAAGAACAATACATTGTATGCCAAACAGTGAAATTATATATTAAATGAATCATTAAATATACCGTGTTCCAATTTATATCAAATCTGTACACTGTGCATGCTTAAATCCTCCTAAATCTAAAGAAATAAATCTTCTGCATTCTGAAAACATCTGCATTATAATCCTCCTCTTGAATACCCAGTTCATGGACATATAAACACAATCAAAGTCATAATAAGCCTGGAGCTATGATGCAGTTAAGCTATCCTCATCAATGTTTTTGACTTAAAAACCTAAGACTATTAAAGTGGAATTCACTTAAACGTCTTGAAACATTGCTCTAAAAATTCTCCTCCAAATCTATCAATATGCCTATTGAATCCCTTTGCCATCAGAATCTCAAGTTCAGTAGATAATTTTTTATAAAACTTACCTGGAGGAAATCTATTGATTACTATAGATGAGCACATTGCAAAATTTCTTAGGAATGCATTCAGAGAAATAAATATTTATCTAGCGACTGTGCATAATAAAATAATGACTGCTCTAAAAGAACTTCACAGTGTGAGGAATGTCCTGCTCTTTTCAAGGAAATGTTGACCATTTTCAACAACAAGTTTTCTTTTGTGTTATTAAACACATACTTATTGTATTATTTCATTACCAAAAGCTTTTAGTGAGTTGAATGTTTGCAGTTTTTTGTTGATTGGTGGTTTGGGCTCATTGTTTTGTTCATTATAAGTCAGGTTTTCAATTATCAAAAGGAGCAAAACAAGCGAAAACATGCTTGTTTAATATTTTCAATCCTTCCAATAGGTTTCCTCTATAGGACTCTTTAATTTTTATTACTATTTGCCCAAAACAGCCTCATTCTCACATATTTTAGCAATGAGTCTTGAGAAGTTTTAGCAGTAAAAAGGAAACTGCAGGGAAGGATAGTGAAATTTCCAGAAAGAACTATTCTGCACTCGGCCCCCTTTGATAATCATTTCTGTCTAACTTCCGGATAAATATCAGATATATCTATCTGCTACATACTAACAATTCTCACATAGCAGATGTGCAATTCAAACCATCACAGTTCTTACAGTCTGGTTTTCAAAATCAGGGAATGTCTTGAAGTGCATCATAGCTCCTCTTGGCTACCCTGCCAGACCTTTCCCTGGACAGAAAAACGTGATTGGTGGTTTTCCCCATTTTGAAGTGATAGGGCCACATTCATCCCAAAAGTGTGATTCATTCCAAGTTTGTGTTCCATGGTAAAAATAGACATTTGGACATACATTAGTCATGTTACTGATATAGGCCCTCTAAAGACGTTACATTTTCTTTATGATCCTTAACAGTTCCATAACATCTCATTGCTCAAGAAGCCTCTTTGAAATTAAAATGGGGAGTAAAAGTCAACATGAGCTAAAACAACTTTGCGTGGTTAATATTTGTTTACAGAAGTACATACTTCCTTGTCGCATAAGGCTGACGTCTGTTAGCCAAAATGTATATTTCCAATTCAACAGCATGATGATATGAGTGAGGAAAATAGAAACAAAAAACAAAAGCAGAACAAACCTCTTATTTTTAAAGTAGTCTAGAAGGCAGTTAAATGCCTAATAGGATGAGCAGTGCTCACATTGCTTACTGAAATGTAAGGTCTAGTGTCCTAAAGTTGCCAAGTTTCCTTTGAGAATGCTCTGCAAATCCTGGAAACCTCAACAGGCGAATGAATAGGTTGTAGTTTAGGTGGGAGATACAGTTTAGGGAAGTGATGTTTGGAAGCAGAGGCTTGGTTTAACACTGCTATTCTTTCGCAATGATTTTTTGTGTGGTCTTAGGAACGTGTTCCAGACAGCCCTTCTCCTGCTCCTTCTCTTGAAGAGGGCCGAAGACCTGGCAGCCATCCATCCTCTCATCGAAGCAGCAGCGTGTCCAGCTCTCCTGCACGGACCGAGAGCTCTTCAGACAGAATCCGTAGGTCCCATTCTTCTCCTTCTCACCACTTTAAATTTGATTAGGTGCAGCTTGTTTTTCTAATCAAAATGCCCTCATCTTAAATAGATCTCATATGTATCATGTTCAGAAGTTCAGCTGCAATAACCATCTCCCAACATTATGTTCCCCAGTTTACAGTATCGTAATATCTGATGCTACATTAACAGGTACTGATATAAACTGCTATCATGTCATATTAAACATAAAGATATGAGCAATGAAATACAGAATTGCGGGTGGGAAGCAATTTGCTAGATTAGTTTTAGAACTGAACATATAGTGTAAACATTTTTAAAAGAAATTGAATTTTATTTAATCTGGTTACTCTGTTTTGATTTCTAAATTGAATCTGACTTCATAAGCAATATTTTACATGGTAGAATTGCTTGGTAAAGAGAAGAATTGAGTTAAATAAATTAAAAATGTGCATACTTTATAAATTATTTAAATATAAAATTTTGTAATGGGGAGAAATAGGATAGAAAGAATATTATCACCTCATAACTCACAGGGGACAGAGTGAAATTAAACCGTGGTGTCCCAGAGTGATGCCATTTTTATCAAGGTACCATATACAGGATGTAAATTACATGGCAAAGACTCTGAATTCTGTGATATTCCAGTGCAGCAATGGAA
This sequence comes from Oreocharis arfaki, assembly GCA_013398015.1. NCBI lineage: Eukaryota > Metazoa > Chordata > Aves > Passeriformes > Paramythiidae > Oreocharis > Oreocharis arfaki. Next base: position 248,339 of record VZRR01013742.1, read on the forward strand.
ATTCATGTTTTAAATGCATACTATTTTATAGATATGCACTTAAATGCGCATTACACTTGTCCATTCCCTTTAATACTGTTCTGTTGCAGGTTTTTGTGCTTTTAAATCCTCTTTCCACAGTGGAATTTGTCAGTAGGTGAAACTGGAGGATTTGGCATACTCATAGAAGGCCATGAAATAGCTGTATGAAATAGGTGGCCGTATTGATTAGATGCAACACGTGTCCTTTAGGCTGCTTCTTTTCAGGCTCTGCAGACTCAGGAAGCTGACTCTTCATTGACCTTCAGATGAGAGATCTTTCATTAGTGTGTGATGAAAAATGACTTACCAAAGAAAAGAAATGAGGCCTGACTATGACAAGCTGAAAAATCTGTTTTCTTATCACTTGGACAATTCAGAGTGCAGATTGAATTGGCATCCCATATACTGTGACCTATCTATTTCCCCAGGCTTGACCCACAAGCCTTTCATTATATTTTCTTTCCATTGTCCAGTTGAGGAGGGGGGAGTGATGGAGTGGCTTTGGTGGGCATGTGGTGTCCAGCCAGCATCAACCCATTGCAGACTTCATAAGCGAGGGTCTGAAAAAACCTCTCACGAATGTGGATGTTTAATTTTTTCTTAATTGATTGAATAGTATATTTGTTTACAACTAATGTAGACTTTTCCCATTGTTCTCTTAAAAAAAAAAAACCCACAAAACCCAAAAATCTGAATTGAGACATATTTATTGGTTTTGCTAAGGAGTGACTTTTTTTTTAACAAAGAAAGAAATTGTACTGTTCAGCTTACTCTATAATTTACAGAGAGGAGTGGGACCTTTGCACATTTTTTTCTTCCATGTGAACATAGCAGAGTTCCTTAAGTAGTGGATCAATTCAGTAACTTATTTATTTATAAGATAGTTCTTTTCTGTCCTATCTGATTTGTTAACATTGCTCCTGATTCTTAAGTACATCTTTTGTGGTGCTAGCCAGAATAAGATGACTACTGCAGGGATATGGGTTCCGTATTAAAAAAAAAAACCAAACCAAAAACCAAAAACATAAAAAGAAAAACCAACTTTACTAAAAATGGCGTAAACCTTTTGGAAATACAATTTTTCAGGATAAAAGCATAGAATTATAAACTAGCTAATACGAGATTCTGAGGTGTGTTTGAGATTCATGAAGGTCTCTTTGAGAACTGTTGGAAAGAGCTTTTCAACCTGTCTGATGAGCAAATAAGCAATTCTGCTGTTGCACAGTATGTATGGAAAAACAGTGTATATCACCTGAAAGGCCACAATGCTTCATTTAAGGAAGCTATTAGGGGCTACATATTGGGAATGCTGGTACTCAAGAGTTTTTGTACAAGTAACTAAAAAAAAATATAGATCAGTAAGTATATTATGTGGAACCTTTAATGCTCTTCTTGTTTGCTTTGTTTTGCATTTCAATTCTTTTTAAATAAGCAAGAACGTATTTGCAAATCTCCAACGTTATCCAAAGTTACTGAATTTTCTTTTTAAAATTAATTGTTTTAAACTAGAGGTAACGGGAAGAAACTTCCCCTCTATGTGGATCCTGTTAGCACTAATTAAGTAATTTTGTGATTTTTAGAATTTTTGCATAATTAAGAGGAAGACTATGTAAAATAAGTAAAAAAGTGTATTGTTAATCTGACAGCTGATTTCTTTCTGCCTGCACTTGTGTCTAGCAGCTGTCCATCAGAACGGGCTATCTATGAACCAAATGCTGATGGGTTTGTCACCTAATGTCCTGCCTGGACCTAAGGAGGGTGATCTGGCTGGTCATGATGTGGGGCATGAGACAAAAAGAATACACATTGAGAAAGGTAATATGAATATTATGATTTTACTGCTTCAATGTAAAACAAGTGTTGACTGGGTAGCTAAATATTAATATAATTGTGATTTTTTAATTTTTTCATTGGGATTTTTGTTATGTTGATTTTTTTTTTCAGTTTCACAAATTAAGTTGTAACCAGGTGATAGCTTTCATTATTCTTCAACTTTACCATCTCCAAGATTAATGAATCATATATATATATATATATGAGGGAGAGATTTCATAAATATTTCAAAGTAGGATGAGTGAAAAGCTGTTTTACATTATTATTATGCCTCTGACCCTTCTGCAACACTGTTTAGATATTAAGTTTCTGTCTCCGTCCAGTTGACTTTAATGACCTACTTCCCAGAGGGACTGAGCACCGTGAAAATTAGTCCATGTGTGCAAAAAGGAAAAAGGCTAATACCAAGCCATTAAATTAGGGAATTGCATAAAATGAGGCTGGTATACATTATATAATGGGATTTAAATTTAATTGAGTATATGACCAAAGTGTTTGATCTACGTGAATAGTCTACATGCACTTATGCTGATTATGGCACCATTTCATCTCTGCTGATATTCAAAGTCAAGTTCCTGTTCAGGGCTCTTACAGGGGATTTTGGTGGGGTGGTGGTGGAATTTTGAAACTTGCATTTATATTTTATTTGCTTAATATATGTGAATTTTAAGTCTTATAGACTGGAAACATTTTGTTTAAAGAAAGGCTGAAAGTGCAATGCATGCTTTGAAAAAAAATATTCTTTAAGTTTATCAGAAAAATCAGTTCTTTGAGCACAGTGAGAGAAAAAGTGAAAGGTATAATAACCAGACATTGAAGAAGAGCTTGGAGAAACTGCTGTAGTTATGAAGATTTCAGAATAAGACATTTTGTGACATATTTTAATAGCTATAAGATAATACCTCCTCTGTCTTGTGTTTGAACACTGAGATATGAAAAAGAATTAAAACCTGGACAATTCTATTCTGGACAGGTGGCGTTTTTAATAAGATTACCAGAAAAATTAATGGAAACAACATTTCTTTTATATAAACCATTTAGTTTGGTTCATTGCACACACAACCTGTTTTTGCTTACGCTATGCCCTCACTCAGCCTCTGCAAATTGTATCCCTGCTGTGAAGTATGATGTGATCAAATAGGTTTGTTTTGAATTTCCATAAATTATTTTATTTCAGCCTTTGGAGTTACTTATTTAAGTGTAATCTGACTGGTAAATTCTGCAAAGAGAAGTACATACTAAGAATTGCAACTACTTTTGCATGTCATTCCGTTTTTTTAAAGGTTTGTTTCTTTTTTTTTCATTATGATATCCCAAATGTATTTTGCCAGTTTTTGCAAGATCTGTTCTCAGTAAAACTGCTGAGAATTATCTTTTTTCTGCAGTCCTTGTTTAGGTCAAACCTCCTTTTTTTTTTTCGTTCTTTTTCCCCCGCTCTGTTCCAGCCTACTGAATTAATGGTAAATATTCATGGGCTATCTAGATTGATAGGGGTTACTAAATTAAAAATTGTTTTCTGTCATGACTACATTTATCATGTCTCTCATATCAATCTTGTAACTTTAGTACTAATCTAATCTGTATTAAAACAAGTTATTTGACTTACAGATATTTGTGGAGATAGTAATTATCTACTTTTGTCACTGTGAGCTTGCAATCAGATTTCTAAACTGTTTTACCCCTCCAAATCAGTCAGACTGTGACCATATTTAAAAATTCAAACACACACATGTAGATGGTGGCACTTTTATTGTTGAAACCCCTTCACCTTCATCAGCTGATTCAAAAGTGAAAGAAGGAGAGAAGGAAAGAAGGAAAGAAAGAAAGAAAGAAAAGAAAGAAAGAAGGAAAGAAAGAAAGAAAAGAGAGAGAGAAAGAAAGAAAGAGAGAGAGAAAGAAAGAAAAAGAAAGAAAGAAAAAGAATGGATATGAAAAGTTCTCAATAAGTATCATGAAGCACTTAAAAATTAGTGTTTTCTTCTAAGCCACTTTTGTTGGCAGAAACCTACTAGCTGCAACTAAAATTGAACCTGGCAGAACCTAGGAAATCCTGACTAGTAAAGACGGCCCTGTCTTTTCTCTACTTGTCTCCTCTTCCATTAAAAAAAAAAGAAAAGATGAAAAATCTCGGAAGTGATCTGAGATCAGGGAAAATTTATTTACAGTCAACAGATAATTTAATGGGGGAACAAAATTATAACAGAGTTAACTGATCAACATACCAGATTTTGAATGTCAGAAGGGTTTGACCTGATCTCTGAGCTGGATACAGGAGAGAAAATGCCATTTACCTCTTAGAAACATAGTACAAAGGAGCTAATTTGCCCAGTCCACAGAACATGATGTAATACATTTAGAAACAGTTCATTGGCATTGGCAGACTGAATAAGTCTTTCAAAGATCATATGTATTTTTATTCAAAATTCGGGGAGAATTTTTATTAATGACAAAAACTAGTTTATTTTATTGGAGTGGTTTAAGCTACCAGTAAAGCTCTTGTGCTGTTTTGTTTGCTTTTTTGCTTTTGTTTGCCTTTAGACTCTATTCAAAATCTGTTTTCAGGTTTTGATACATGAAGTTCTGAGTGACCTTACCTTCCATGGAGTCAGGTTGTTGTTATGACACCAGCAATCAAATGAGGTTCTGTGGATCTGTCTGTTAAAACCAGAGAGTTTACGCCACACTGTGGGTCATTATTTGTTGCAGGGAAACTGGAAGATTTTCTGTTGCCAATGACCATGTGTAAAACGTGGGTGTTGGGGACATCTTCCATTTGCTTAATCCAGATGTGCAGTTTGGCTGCATCCTAGCTTCATGTTGGGTCAAGATCCAATGTGCACATCTGAAGTTCCACTCATTCCCTGAGTTCCGTAAGAAGAAAACTTAGGTTTGCTAAGGTTATGTTGTGGTCCAGCCAGGTTCCTAGTCTGAACTAGGGAGGACTGCAGGAGATACTCCAGAGCACTTCTGCCTCACAGTTCATATGTAACTCTTCATCTGTGTGACAGGAGGTCAATTACCCTATATTTCCAAGGGGTTTTTGCTTATTAAAAGATAGCAGCTTTTCCAATTTTACTGAAAGCAGGCAGTAGAACTGCAAGTGGTCCTGGGAAGTATGAGGTAAGTTCAAGTACACAGTGTTAGTTCAAGTGCTTGACAGCCAAAACCAAGTATCTAATTTTGTAATCTGTAATTATGGACTGTTTGATGAGGCACGTTTGGTTTTATTAGGTGAGATTTAACAAGAAGGACTTATGTGAAGTATCATCATATTAGAAAAGTCATATTAGAAAAGATCCATACAGTTTTCTATGTCAAAACTTAAGATCTTTTCAGGTGAAGTTAAGTTTCTGTGATGCAGAGTTTGTGCTAGATAGTCCCTCAGTTTTGGTGAGGTGTATTTCATCGCTTATCGTGCTCAGCTTACATATGACTAGGTTCTGCAAACCTCCGAGTCTGAAGTTGTGAGAAACATATTTTTGGTGTTTTTTATGCAGCTGAAAACCCGTTCAGCTCTTCAGTAATTTTATCTGTTAAGCATGGATATAGCATAGGAAAGAGGAACTAGTGGAGAACATAGAGACTAGACTACTGAATCATGATCCTCTTTTTGCACATTGATCTGAAGTGTTTCAAAAAAAGAGGGTTCAAAATAACCAATGGCTTAAAAGTCAAACACACCCTCCTTGGAGATGTGGAGCCTAATTCCCTCTAGGAGAAAGAGAGAACTGAACTTGTGACACATTTCCTGACCAGTATCCTTAGTCAGTGTGCTTTTTGTAAAAGAGAGAATTGTGTTTTAACATCATCCTGTTACCCTTATGACCTGGACTCAGGTTGTATTGGCTCTGCAAGGTGTAATTTATAGCTCAGTCCTACTGGCAGTGTTTGTCTACTTACTAGCTCCAGGTAGATGCATATGATTTTTTTGGGTGATGTTGGAGGCGGTGGCTGCTCGTTGCACCCCCTAACTGGTACCTGCCTAGCAATACCTACTCCATACTCTATAAAGGAATATAAGACCCAGCTCACTTCAGCCCAAGATTCGCTTATGGGGGACAACCACTGAAAAGTTAGTTGCTTTAACACCAAATTTAGATGCTTAAGTGCTTTATTGGATCTGGCCTTAGGGCATCAGATTAGAATTTTCTGTGTCCATCAATTTATATTTTTTTTAGATAGACACCAACAGCAAATGAAGCCTGAATGTCATGCTTACATTTTAAATTTAATATGTTATTTGAGGTGTTATGGGAAGGACACTCTCTCGGTGAAAATATGCATGCTGTTTTCTATAGCAAAATCTAAAATATTCACCATGTTCACAGAAGAAGTTAAAGTATTTCTTTCAGAAGAGCTTTTAACTATGATATTCATGGAAATTCCACAAGTAATTTTCAGATAATCAACAATAACTGCTTCTTGACAGCAGCAATTAAGGTATAACTTTATCAAATCCACATATTAAAAAGTCCCAGGTTTTGTCTTTCTTTTTCTTTTATGTACCCTTGTAAAGACAAGATCAGTCTTAGACCTTTGGCTAATATTTTATAGAAGAAAATATTAAAATTTCAAAGTGTCCTCTCTATAAAATGGAAAATAATTTAGATATTCCAAAGTTAGAATTGGATTTTCCTGTTAGCATTCATGCCTCAAAAAGGGAACTAATGAAAAGTATGTCATCCTTTATAGTTAGATATTCATTCTGCATTATCAGCAGTAAATTCTCTTAAAATATATGCACAATGTAAATATAACATGCTTTTTCACCTTAACAAATATAAAAACATATATGAATATGTTTTTATAAATATGAAAGACTAAAAGGAAGTTTTAGGATCAACAAAATTCTCTTCTACCTGAAGAGATTCTTGCCAAGATTTTTTGCTGCTCTGGCAAATCAGCAAACAAGTGATCCAGAACTCTGCTTGAATTCTGTTTTTGTGTGTGTTGTGGTTTTAGTTAGTTCTCTGAAAAAGCCATTTTTTAGGGAGAGTTCTTACCAGTTGATGCACAGAGGAATTTTCATTCGCAGTTCTGCTGCCCAGCTGAGTTGTGTAAACATATTTTATCTGTTTCTTTTTGTATGTGTACATACACACAGAGATACAATATATTTATTTTACTGAATATTGCATTTTAATGTAACAAGAAGAATATTAATATACCTTGGTGGGTTTCTCCCTGTCAGTACATTTACAGTTAACACATTGTAAGTGTGCGTTCTCATTTCACATCTTAAATCTTATCTATTAAATCTTAGTAGATTAGTTTTTAATTCTTCAAGATACTGAGTTCACACTTTCTACATCACCTAGGACTTCTCAAACCCTTAAAAGATGGTAGTCAAATTTGTAACCTATGACAGATAATATAATAAGATCTGCTGAATGAAAGGTTTGATAAAGCCAGTATCACCAAGATAACCTTTCTGCACTCGTTGGTGTATCTTTTCACTCAGCCTGAGAGGCTCAGGAATTTTAAAAGTACATTAAAAGCTTTTACAGTTAATAGACTATAAAGGAGAAAAGTAAAATTGGAAGTTTTTTCTTAATAAGTTGTTTTTTGGTAAGTAGCTCTAAAACATCTATTTTTGTTATATAGAAAACATAGAAGCCTTTCATATTATTGAACAGGATATGAATAGTATGTGTAGACAAGAAGAAGTGCAACAAGAGGCAGGAAGAAGTGTGACGAAGTACATACTTCTGAAAGCATTTTTTTCAATGCAGATAATTGAATAAAATTATTTCTATAGACTTTCATCAAGTCATCCTCCAAAGACATACCTCTGCAGACTTGTTTGCTGCTAGAGGCCTTTATTCTACTGGGGTAGTAGTAGTTTTGACACACTTCATGAGAGATTTGCTGCGCAGTTTTCACTTGATGGATATGTGCTCACCACTTCCGAAACATTCCTGGCTGACTAGGCTCAATACAG
>VZRR01013742.1:261133-351133 GCA_013398015.1 Oreocharis arfaki
GGCATGGTATTAGCATTCCTGATGTTTTTCCAAGAGAACAAGTCCTTAAACTAAATTTGCCAGCAAAAATTCAAACTGTCATGGCACTTTTACTGGTATAGAGGACTATGTAGGTAAGATGTGAGGTTATCTAGATGTTGTTGCAGGTGCTGGAGATCCTAAACAGTGGATGAATGCTGGAGTCCATGCAATAAGTTCCTTCTGATTTGGGACTCTAAGATCTAGGCAATATTTTCCTTTTTTTTCCAAAGTAGGCATGGTTTTTAATCCTGCAAACATTTGCAGTCGTTGGACAGATTGCCCAGCTGCTCTCCTATTCAAACCAATGGGATGTTTTACTCAAGAGTGTGCAAATTGCAATATTTGAAAATACTTGGAGGCATCAAGAGAGGAAAGGCTAGTTTGTGTGACTTTATGTTTTTTCTCCACCATATCCTGTAAAATAATAGTCATTATTATTGGTATTAGTAAATATGTGAAAGTACTGGTTTTTAAATGAAATCAATTGAAAGCTGGATACTACTTCGCTTTTTTTCCAAAAAAATTATTACATAGTAACTAGAATTAGTATTGGAGCTCTAGCAGACACCTGAGTCTCCCAGTCATGTAAAATGTTGCCGGTTCAGATGACATCATTCAGTATTCTCTGGATCCCGTATAAGAAATACTGTGGTATCCTACCACACAGAGTAAGACAGAAAAACTTGTTTCATCCTAAGATCCAAGTGATATGGATATACTTATATCCACATTACTTTGGGCAAGCACTAGGGCATGTCTGTCATGGAGAGTGTTAGAGTAGCTCAAAAGAAAGGCAAATACTGAGTTTAAGAATCAAGTAGTGTGGGCAGCCTTAATCCTTCACTCTCTTTGTATAGCTGTGTAAATGGCCATGGGGCATGTGAGCGTGGCTGCAGGTATAACATGGTGGTTAGTCCATCACTTTGGAAGGATTGAAGTCCAGTCCCTGGGATACTGGATATTTTGGTGTCAGTATGAACAGTTGTTTGAATTTAAGACTCCACATGCTTTGCAGGATGTCCAGATAAGCAAGCAGTAGGTTCATGTTCATTTTTAGATTGCTTTGTTCTTGGTAGAAAAAACAATCAGGGAATGGGTTTTATCTAAAAGTTTTTCAGCCTGCAGAAGCAATGTCTCCAAGGTCATTTTGTTGGGGCCTTTCAGTGCTTATATAGAGATTAAAAGAAAGACAGAGTGAGACTTTTCACCAAGGGCTGTACCTACAGGACAGGAACAGTGGTTTTAAAGAGGTCATAGGTGCTGTCTCATCATTTTTAAAATGGCCATAAGGAAGAAATTTTTTATCATGAAGATGGTGAGACACTGGAAGATGTTATCCAGAAAAGTTGTGAGTGCCTCATTCCTGGAAGTATTCAAGGCCAGGTTGGATGGGGCTTTGAGCAACCTGATCTAGTGAAAGGTGTTCCCCCCTTGGCAGGGGTTGGAACTACATGATCTTTAAGGATCCCTCAGAACCTAAACCATTTTATGATTCTGTGAACTTCTGTCTAATCATTCAAAAGAGGAACATAAGTATCTGTCTTCTAGAGAGTGATCAGGACTCCCGGAAATATTTATTCGGTGTCCAGGAAAGCTTCAGTTGTATTCCTGCCCTAAGTGTGGTGCTGCTATTCACAGAAAGGGTGGAATTAAGATCCAAATCTTTTATGCCATTCTACATCTTTGCTCAATTTACAGGATTTTCAGTCAAGGCACCTAATGTTAAGGACAGACTACCTAGCATCAGGCAGCAATTGCACTTCGGTGAACAATGACTGTGTTAAGTCAGTTTTGAGTACACTGTCATTGTAAAACCTAAGTTCCTTCTGAGGAGTTACTTAAACTTATTTTTGTAGCTAAATAAATAATAAAAAGCTACAGAGAGATTCCAGAACCCAAGCCTGTCTTTTAGTGTGTCTTCAAACTTCCCACTTTAGAGCTGTTTCTAAGAAAACTGCTGGATTAAAGGGTTTACAGGAAAAAAGTGTCTTGTAATTGCTAAACTAGTTACCTGCACAAACCTAATTAGAAATCTTTAAGACATCTTAACTGGGACCTAAATTGCACTTCACCAAGATTTAAGTGATATACAGTGTTTTTTGAAGACCTCTATCTGAACGTTAATATCATCATATGGAGCAGATTGTTATCATGCGTGCAGCTTGGTAAAACTCCGTGGAAACCTAAAGGGATTGGATTCTGTTGTGTTTAACTAAGCTGACTTTTGCTAATTAAATTCCTAATCGATAATTCTTTATCACTGAATCCTGAGTCTAAAGCAGTTTTCTTAAAGCTTCCTTCAGTCAAATGTATGTAAAACAAAACAAATTTCTAATTAGATTCAGAATAAGATTAAAATAGTATTTTGGACAAAAGAGAACATTGGTTTTTCTTTGATGTTCATTTAAGGAGTAATATCTCTTGATAACAGTTTGACCATACTCAAGGAATTTGATGCCTGTATCTTTGTTTTCTAAGAATTATGATGTCATTTAGGATCAAAGAAAAATAGAAATCTGATTCTTTTTTGAAGCTGCTGTAGTGCAATATCAATTCTGGCTTCTAATGATATTCAAGTACATAGTGAGATCTACTACTCTAATAACCCACATATAATATCCTTCCTAAGAACTACGTGACAAAAGGCATTTGTAATTATATTTACTTCTGAAAGATTATGGTTTATAGTTAAACCAAGAGAGGCATCCTGTCATTTTCAGAACCCGTTAAATGTGACAGAATCTATTTTTCTGCCAACTTGTGAAGACCAGGCAGAGAGCAAATTTGCTGTGGTCAGCTAAGTGTAACCACTGAGCAGGAAAGTGAATTTAATAATGCATTATTGTTCTTCACTGAAGGTGAACTGTTACAGTGCCTTTGTTATAGCAGACTTTGCCTCTGCTTAGGTTTCCAGATGCTGTGCAGATTACCTGATTAAAATCTCTAATGCATGATAAAATGTTCCATGTATGCTTTTATATTAACATAAATGCATCAGTTTTGAGGACTGTGACACTGAAGCTAATTGGAAATATTTACTACTCCATTATATGATGCATCTTACAAATAAGGATTTATTATGTGTAGAACAAATGATAAGCAACGGGAATTCACAAGGCTTGTGATTACACTATAGTTTGGGGTGGGGGGAGGGTTAAAATAATGAGAACAAATCTCAAGAGCTTTATGACAGCACCTCAGACTCCTAAGCTGATGTTGGGTGTTGGTCTTGTGTTTTCATTTTTACTGCACACAGTAATTCAACCAAAATTCCCCATGGCCAAATGGTATTATTGGCTGTATCCTGTCATCATTTAAGCCCTTTCAGCTCTTAATATTTTATAGATTCCTCCTGCTTTTCTTTAAATTTTTCCTATTTTTGGTTATCCTATCAACTTCCATTAAAATGTAATGTGTGATCATTTGTTTGTCACCAACAAGCTGAATTCTCATCTTTTTATTTAAAATTCTGTGATTTTGGAATATTTCAATGTTACAAAATTTTTCTTGAGGAAAGAAACACACATTATATGTACAGACCCGGGGTTCAGCTTTCCAATCTGTCACTGTCACCCCTCTGTCAATGTTTTTGTGACCTGTTCAAGTCAGATCTTCATCTGTCGCATCCAATTTTGTACTAGTGAGAAATTTACTTAATCATTTTCTTAAAATTTTTGAGCTTCACATGGAGGGCATTGAGAGTAAACCATAGTTTTATATGCATACAAATGAACCATCAGCATAGCAGGAGCTGTGTTCAGCAGAGGCTGCGTATCGGAATGTAGGTGTGTGGGAACTAGGTTTTGGCAGAATGATACCAGAGATAATCCCAGAGCCCACACCTGTTGTACGTTTAGCTCAGGTGAAGCTGTAATGATTCATGCCAGCAGAAGAAAAGAGCCATTGAACACAGTTCTGTATTACTGTCCATTTTACTTCTCTAAAGGGCCTACATGTGTATATTAATGTGTCTACGTTCATAGTTATGTGTTGTGTTCAGGGGAGTCGGTGTTGAGAGTTCCTTTGTTGGCTCTGGGAATAAGATTGCTATTACTTGCTTTTTGAAGTATATCTGCATCTTGAAAAATGGAGTTGAGAATCAGAAATGATAAGCAATGTCCCTCATGACAAGAGATCTTGTCTTCCGCAGGGGGAGAGAGAGAGCTGGATCAGGGATTTCAAATAATTGTTTAAACTAACATTGTAAACAGCAAACTTTATTGGAAAGAAGGAGAGGGAAGTTTTCCTTTCACCTTTGTCATATGTGTGAATAAAACAATGGGCCAAACAGAGCAGATGCTCAGGAGACTGAAGGGAGGGCAGGTTAATAAAAGGAGCAATTGGATTAGAATTGGACTTTGGCAGGGAATGGTGGCTGAGAGGTTGATAGTTTTTGACTCGTTATTAAATAAGTAAAAGGAAATAGATAATTTCATAGTGGAATCAGCTTTTCTTTCTGTATAGTCTTTTATCCATTTTTCTTTTTAGCAGAGTATTTGTAAAATGGATTTTATGCCTCATGAAGGACTGGGCAACTTTAAAGGACTTAGAGGAGAAAAGAATTGTCTGATAATTGTTAAACTGGGAGGTCTAATTACCTCCACAGTTAATTAAAACTCTTTAACTGCCCTCTTGGTGTGACAATGATACTTTCTCCTTTCTAAATGAAAGTGTAAAGGTTAAACAAAGCAGCAATCTAGCAAACATCCTACTAGAATTTGTAATCTGACCCTGAGATCTGCTGTTTACTTTGCAGAAATTACAGTCCTGGAGTGTAAAACAGGTGCAGAACACTTGATACTGTTGCCCACTGTTACACAAATGACTTGGTTTTTACTAGGCACCTAGAATTTCCTGCATTTCCTGAAAAACTCCAGACACCCTAGATTAACAAAGTGGAAAAACTCAGTCTGTTTCTTGACCATGACCTTGGCAGTGAGACAAAAGGAGATTGGCAGTGTAATATATTTGTTGTACACAGAAAAAAAGGCTCACCACTGGAGCCCTGCAGATAGAGCTAAAATGCCTCGAACAATTGTTAAAGTTATCACCAGCAGTAGCAGCATTTCAGCTCTTCGTAACCTAGGAAAAGTAGACATTTATTTTGCCAAAGCTACATTATATTTGAACTTCTTTTCTTTCTGTCTTTCTTTCTTTCTTTTGCTTTCTTTCTTTCTCTCTTTCTCTTTTTCTCTCTTTCTTTCCTTCTTTCCTTTGTCTCTCTTTCTCTCTTTGTTTCCCTCTCTTTCTCTCTTCTTTCTCTCTTTCTGTTTTTTTTTCCCAGAAAATGAGTGCTGTATTAAATCATTTTGCAAATAACATGCGACTGTCCTTTTCAACACTCAGAAAATTACTACTAAACTAATGGGTAATGGACATCTCTGAGCGCAGAAAAGTTCTGAATGCACTGCAGGAGCTCCCAGTATATGCCTTGTGATAGAAGGGCATATATTACTGATCATCTTAGTAGGAGATACCTATGGAAGTGGGCACATATGAAATCTAACCAATCACATTCTGGGTCATGTTAAGGACACATATATGAAATTGGAAATTCAGCTAGCCAATGTAGTTGCTCATTTTTTTTCTCAACAAGCAAGAGTCAAACTTCCTGCAACCAATGACTTACATCAAGAGCAAGGATTTAGTACTGTTCAAATGGAGGAATTTTTTAAAAAAATAAACTTGAATAGAATAGGCTTTTTTCAAGAGGTTATCTTAGAGTGTTCTGGTTAAAGCCAGCCTCCCACATGCCTCTTCTATGCTAAGAATTTTTAGGAAAATATTTAGTTCTACACTGTAAGTTTAGCCCTATCTGAATACTGAACTTCAGTTATGCAGTGTTTTTTCCCGTGTCCAGAGTGTCTGCCTTCTAGTTTTTCTCACATGAGGATCTGCGTCCTGCACCTTTTTATCTGTGATTAATGAAAAAGGGGATTTAAAACTTTGTTCAACAAAGATGTACTGAAAAACAGACTTTTTCTGAGTGAAAACTTAGGTTTTCATCTGCGTGCAATTTTTGCAGTTCAAACAAAACGCCTTCATATGTTCAGTTTGCAGCAGTCTGATTTGTGGGAGAGTGAAAGCATGTCCATTTTCCATTGTATGAACTCATAAAAATACTCAACTTCAATGACTTTTTAGCTGCATTTTCAAGGCACGTTTCTCCTTTGTTACATAGCAAAGCCTCAATGTAACAGGCCATAAATTCTGCTAAATAAAAGAGATCGAGGGAGTGAGCTTAAGCACTGAATCCTTGGTTGTCCAGACTGCTTAATTGTTAGCTTTTAGCCTGCCTGTGTTTTGACTGCTACAATTAGCTCCCTCCGCAACACATCTGCTCTAGAAAGTACTAGCACTAAATAATGTGGGCGCAAGAAAATCTTACTTCTCAGCATGGTCAGAGATCAAATTGCAGCCCTTTCGTTTAGCGTTACGGCATCCAAACACAAGGGAATAATATTTGTTTCAGGAAAGGATATCAGGTCTTGACTTTATTAACAGAACATTTTATTTACAGCAAAATGGTATCTATGATCCTTCACCTTTACCTTGCTGTCCCAACGTTGCTTGCTTTCATTTTAAAGCAAAAATATTTAAGACCCGTATTGCAAATCTGCGGACTGCTGTTCTTTACACAACTCCTGATTTCAAGTCATTTGATTTCTTTCAAATCAAAGTTTTCTAGCCATGTACTGTTGTACATTTACCAGACTTTCAGTGGACTTATTGCAAAACATTTGGCTGGGGCTTGTTCGTTCAATTCTCCTTAAGAGTCCTGCCTTATTATACTTGCACATTAGCACTGCAGACATTCTCTTCTACCCGATTATTAGAAAACAGTTGCTGAAGCCAGTCAATAGCTTTGCCACCCAAACTTACACTAAAAATAGAATCATAGAATCATAGAATCATTGAATGGCTTGGGTTAGAAGGGACCTGAAAGATGCCTAGTTCCAACTGCCCTGCCATGGGCTGGGACACGTTTCATAAACCCCATTACTCGGTGCCCTATCCAGCCTGGCCTTGAAGCTAAGAAGTGGAATTTGTGTTTTCACACGTTATCTTTGGCGAGTCCTAAGCCTGTTTTTCTCCCCAGGCTGCACTTGATGCATTTCTGCAAATTGTCAGTCAGATTTTCAGTTTCAGCTATTGGCTGGGAGGGGGTGTATGAAAAATAAAGGAACATTGGCAGAGAAACTGAATAATTGAGTTCCTTGGTTACCTGTTTCTAAAGAGAAATCAGTTCTGAACTTATGTTCTGACATTTTCATTAGAAATATGGCACAGAACCCTTTCCTGTTGTTGTTAGACACACTGTTTTACTCTAACTGTTGTAACTTCTGAGGTGAAAGACTCAAGGTGACATATTAATAACTTACTGTAAAAAAGCAATGAATAGAGATAATTCTGTTGCTTGAAGCCGGTATTAGTTTTGAACAATAATTGGGCTTGAACTTATTTGTTAAGATCAATAAATTGTGTTCTACTTTCTCTAATGGACATAAAAATAAGAAATATTTTCTAACTGGTCTATAAAATCTGTACATCTCAAAATTATTGGAAAGCTCTAATCTACGGTGTCATAGTGGTATAACTGAGACTACCTAATTTTTTTCTTTCCACTCTCACTACTACTCCATTTTTCCCTTTCCCATAGAATTATGGTGCAAGTCTGTATTGGAACATCATCCAAATAGTTTGTATGATAAACTCTAGCAGCACAGTCCTTGCTTCTAGGAGCTGAATTATGTGTCAGTGCTTCTGAGCACTGATTAAAATGATGTAACACTGTAAATAAGTAGATACAACTTGATCCCATATATTTAATGAGTATAAATAGGTGTGACTAAGAATGAAATTCATAGATGAAATGCAAAATTATGATGAGCAGTATTTAATTGCGGACACCTTGAATAAAAAAGGCACTTTTTGGGTTTGTCGTGTGCATTTCCAGAGCGATTGTAATGTCACAGAATTCTGATACAACTTTTTGGGGGTTTGTGGGGTTTTTGTTCTTCTTTTCTGTTTTGGATTATTTAACATTAAGTTTTTATAATTAAAATCTTAACAAATGAAGATGAGGGTGTGTTCATTTATAACCAGTTTTATTAAATTTACTTGATTCAATTTAAAAGATAAAGCTGGGTGGCTAATAAAATTTTCAGTTTAATTTGTGCACTAAGTAGTAACAGGTAGGAAACAATTACGTAAAATTTTAATTGGAATTTACAGAGGGAATGAGGATTTAGTCAAATTAACATTGGGTTAACCTAAAATGATTTTGATTATTTTTTAATCTTAAAAGCATGCATTTTAAATCATTGCTTTAAAAATGAGAACTATCTTAATTAATTTAAATGAAAAATTGATTGTAAAGAAACCACCAAACCTTTCAAGAACTGTCTTCAAAACAGCAAAACAAAGTCAAATCATTGTTTATGCTTTTGTTTCTTCCAATTTATTTACTCAGCTGAACACATTAACTGAATTAACAAACAATTTTGCCTCTGTTTCTTTCATTATCCTTCAGTGCAGAAACAAAAACATTTTGATGAGTTCAAAGTTACACACTTTTTCAATAGCAGGTTTTTTTATTCATTGATATTTCAGCATGATCATCTTTCCTAAATTGTACACTGTTTTTCCACAGCTACAATCCCAGATTAGTGTGTAACATCAAATGTTGATGCTGCAGGAGCATTGATAGTATAAGTTCTTTCATTGTGCTTTGGATCGGGAATTGGAATTTAATTCCTGAGTGGGAGGAGAAAAGTGGAAGAGGAATTGGAATATTTACCATGTTGGAATCAGGAAGTTATGATGATAATTTTTTTTGGCCATTTTTCACAATGTGCTGAGTTGCTGTTACATTTACTGAATACTTAAATTAAGAGAAAAATGAGGAAAAGCTTTTAAAGCAGATGATGCCAGTCATGTTTTTCTCTTGATTTGGTTTGCATTTTATGTGGTTTGTTCTTTCAGTTATTGTATGTTTAGCCAACCATCAGCCCCATCCTGAAAGTCAACAATAATAAAAATGTAAATCATCATCAAAAGCATGCCTTGCAGTGAGAGAACATTTCAAAGATTGTTTATCAGTTGTTCATTTTCTGCTGTCAGATGTTGAAATCTTTTACTTCCCATCATATTGCACAGAAATGCAGTTTTACTGATAGTGTCTACTTGTAGCTAAGCTGTGAAAAAGTCAAAATTTCATTTTGTAAGAGCAGTTATCACACAGACTACTGCAGACCTAGGTTATTGGTCCTTATTTAGCAAGCTCACAGATAAGATGTCTAATTTCCTGGCCAATCTTTTTATATGTGTGAGTGTGTATGTGTGTGTAAGAGTGTGTATGTATGTGTGTGGGCCCATTAAAATATATAAGATTGATAAAAAATACCCTATATAGCTTTCTCACTTGCAGTGTACAGACAGAGAAATAATGTAAACACTGGCCATGAAGTCACTTTGAAAAAATAAGATTTCAATTATTAAATTAACTGTTAATATTATATTACAGTATTTTTAAGTGCTGCATGAAAATTTAATTAGAAATATGAGATGTAGGGGCTACCTGACTTAACATTGCATACAATTCAATACATTCTCAATCAAGTTCTTTAGATGTTGATTTAAGTTTGAAAAATTTCCATATCGAAATTAGACCTGTTCTGGAAAAAATGAAGGGAAAAATATATGTTAACCATTTTAATACAGAATTTTGTAGTAGAAAATGTTCAGTAGAATAGATGTTTTTCTGCTATCTTTCCACAGATGGCTTCTCTGATATATTAAAATAATACTTCTATTTTCAGTTAAAAGAAACCTGTACCAAATTTTTTCTTAATCTTCAAAATCCTAAAATACCAGAAGTATTTTGTACTAATCTTGGTCAGGTACAGTGAAGAAATGGTTAAAAGACCTGTTTAATCTATCTGAGAAAAAAATCTGAAGTCAGGAATAATTATTTTAAGAACTCTTTCTGTAAATTTTTTTACATAACTCATGAACAGCTTCTTAGTTGTCTGTATTTGGGGTATGTTTTTTTTTTTTTTTCTTTTCCAGTTAGAAGAAATGCAGCCACTCTAATGAAGTTGTTAGAAATGTAGGAGAATGACTTATTAGTGGAACTGTAGAACAGGGAGTGTTAAGTTTGATTCCAGCTTTTTTTTTTTTTTTTCCTAGAAGCAGAATTATCAAAACAGAATTTCAAAGAAAAATTGCAGGTCTATTTAATAGCATCTACTTCCATCATGTACTTTTCTGCTCAGTACAGTGTGCACAGAAGAGAAAGTATATTCTACCATGCACCTAGGATACAGGCTATAATTTCAGCTGCATTTGAAGCTAACACAAGTGGAAAAATAATTTTGTGACTGGTTTTCCATGCGCATCCTAAAATTTTCTTGAAATCTATACTCCCTTCTTAGCACAGGAAAATGAAACCTTGATTACTGTTAATACTAAACTCATTTAATAATACAAAGAAGGATCCATAAATATTATAATGACTACAGACATTAAATGTCAGTTAAAAAATATAGGTAGCTACTGTATTGCCAGGACAGATGAAAAGAGATATATTCGTACCTGATTTCCAAGACCTTTTTCCCTGAACCTACGCTCTAGCATTTTCTTTTTATGCTTCAATGAGTTGCTTTTCATAATTAAACAACTATCTCTAAAGCAGTTCTTTATGTGTTTATTAAAGATTGTCTAACTCATTTCCTGTTGACATAAAATTGTTTGAGTGGCAAAGGAACTTTTATAAATAACTGACATCCAAGAACATGAAGGGAGCTCTTTAAGTGGGTTGTTTGCTCATGTACTTCCATGAGGAATTTTTAAACTAATCTTTACTTGAATTGAAATACTATTGTGCAGTGCTTTAATTCCTTTAAGAATAACATTCATTTTAGTGCATTTTAAAAGTCTGGACTCTGTAAGCATTATCTATACCCATGAACATCTGTCTAAAATGGCTTAATTCCAACAGTACTGCAAAAGTTAAAGTTCAGTTGGTGATTTTGTCTGTTGTTTAGCTAGTATCAATTTTTTAAGGTCTGAACTTAACCATTGCTGTCATTCAGTTTCTCTCTCTCTCTTTTCCCATTTTCTTTTTTGGGAAGGAGAATTAGAAAAAAAAAAAACAACAGAAAAAACCAAACCCACAATTCAACAGTATTTTTTAATTCCCTTAAAAAGTGCTCAAAGTCCTCTACACAATGCTAAATACAAAATGAGAACTAGAAATTGTATGAATTCCATGTATACTCTTTCAAATTTGAATATTTTAGTTATTAACTAATCCCAATTTCAGCTTTGGTGAGCTCATTTTAAAAGAAGTAGCCTTTATCTCATGATGTAAATTCAATAGCTGTTGTCAGGTCTATTAAATAGAGTATTATTTTATTTACCCCACAGCTGATAACGGAGTCACACAATTCACTCCAGACTGGTCTTCCCATAAGTTATAGCTATGATGTTTCCAAAGGGATAAAAGAAGTTATATCCTGTACTTCTCAACTTATTTTCATCATTACATGTATTCTTATACTATAATAAATCACATGAAATACTTTTTGTAGCTACAGGGCTCAAGGAATATCTTCTGTGCTTGATATTTATTTCAGCTCCAGAAATATAAATATGTCTGAATCTTGCTGAATGAGGATCTGTGTTGTACTCTAATACAGTTGTTAGACATATTTAGAGTTTAAGTGTAGTTAAATAACCCAAATCTAATCATACTACATGCATTGTCTCAAGCATGCATAGGTTTTATATGAAATGCTGCATCCAGAATATTGTTGCTCAGTAAGCTGTGAAAGGAAAGTGAACATCCTGAAAGCCTGACCTCACCGTATGACGTGGGAGAGGAAAAAATACTCATCTTCTTAAGCAACTAGAGAACCCTTTGCAGGACACCACCTAACTACTACAGCCAGTTTGTAGCCCATACCTAACCAGATGGTGGGTTATGCTGCTTGAGAAATATTCTCTAGTGAATAGTAGGACTGATTCTGTTCTCACTGATTTCAGTTTCCTCAATCCAGAACAGAGTAGCCTTGGTTTTCCTTTAATTTCTTTCCAATTTCTTCTTCTTTTTTTTTTTTTTTTTTTTTTTTTTTTTTTTTTTTTTTTTTTTTTCCCCTTCTGCTAGGGAGAAAGATTAAAAGGAAAGAGTTCTGAAGTAAATAGTTATTGAAAACTAGGATTAAATTTAGAGGAAGATGCTCAGTACCCACACAACAGCTCTTTCTTACTGAAGACTTAGGATGACAGGTTTGGAGGTCTTGGGAAAACACATCTTGGGAATCAGCCATATTTTGGCAAAATATCTGTGCATGTGATTACTTGATTTCTAGATTGGCTGCATGCTTCCATTGTTCTCTTCCTTACTCTGATGTAAGGAGGTGATGTGATATGGTGCTCCTTCAGACTCTCCACTTTTCAAACTAGCCTTGAAGCAGCATCTGTATCAGTTCAGTTCAGTCTGAACAAGCAGGGTTACATAGAAAGTGGGTGGAGCATGGGACAGACTTCCACCAGCTGGTGTATGCCTTCAAACCTGATCTTTTAAGGTATTGTCCCTCTTGGTTTTCCCCATGAAATTAGCTTGTAGGTTTCGAAAAATGTTTTATGACTTGTGGCCACAAAAACAGACCTCTGCATACAGGGTAATCTTGTGTGATGTGAGGGAGCTTTGCAGACCTGTTCTGTTTCTTCCATGCGGGATGACATGGTTTACTGCAGAATGGATTAGACCATAGACAGAGGATAGTGGAATGGTTAGGGAAACCGAATAGTGAAAGGACAGGAGGACGTGGACAGAAACTGAAATACAGGAAATTACATGGGAACATACAAGAAGAGTTTTTGACTCTGAGGGTGTTGAAGAGAGGTAGTGGAGACTCTCCAAGGAGCTCTTTAAAACCCAGCTGGATAGTCATGAGCTGGGCTGGCCTAGGTGGTCTTCAGAGGTTCCTTCCAGCCCTCTAGTTCCTTCAACTGCCCTATGATCCTGTGAAGTGGTGAGGAAATGTTATCAGTAGTTAATGGAAGAAAACACAATAAAGATTTTTCCTCTGCTGTTTTTCAGCTATAATATGACCCGAAGAGAAGCAGTGAATAAATGAGATGCTTGCTTCATTTTATTGTGTTCTTGTGAGAGAAGAAAAATACAGCCACTTACCTGAGAATACATTTACCCTAATATTTCCATATTCCCAAATGTTCTGGTGTTATTTCTCTTATTTGGGGATCCACATGCAATGGTTTGCTCTCTGATCAAGTATGGGATTCATAGAATTCCTTTTACGTAGCACTGATAATGCAGACCATTTCTATTTTCAAAATAGTTTTGTAGAAGAATTTTCTATTACCAGTACTTATTATTTTTAAAATAAAATCCCCTAAAGAAAGGCCCACCTAGAAAATTAGTTTGTTATATAGCTATCCTGGCAACCTTTTATACCTAGTTAGCAGTAAACATTTTCTTTTTAGAACCCTTCATCTTATGAGTTTGGTTAATAGAATATCAATTTTTTACACAGAACTGATTTTACTAAAGCTGCAGAGTGTTAAAAAAAGTTTGAAAATCTCAGAAAGCTCTCAAATGGAAGGGTTGTCTTTAGTAGTGCTTCATAAACTTGAACGCTTTTGAGTGTAAGTCAATATCTTCTCAAAGTAACATGAGTCTTAAACATTCACGTCTATTAAAACTTTATCAATAAAACTAATTGGATGCTGAAAAATTATAATTACCATTAATTTGAATAAGTACATTCAGTTTAGCTGTTCACATATAAGTCAGAAATCATAACTGCATTGCAATCAGTGTACATATCAAAATCAGTGTACCTATCAAAATCTCTTGCAATATTTATCTTGTTAAAAATTGGCAAACAGCTTTCAGAGTTTGTAATGAAACATTTTTGACATGATTTCTGACAGAGTTGTATAATTTTAGACTAGTAAGCATAAATGTGGGAAAGTGCTTTGGGGTTTTTTTCTGACAAGTCAGGCCTTGGGTGGCTCTCATGAATCATCTTTCAGATGATGACTTATTTACCAACTGAACAGGAGTTATGTGTCATGTAAATAATACAGAAATAACAAGTCTGGAAATCCATTTTACCTGCATTAAAACCAATTATTTTTCTGTCTGCTGTGATTTTTTTGGACTACGTTGTTTTCAGATCTGAGGTGTTTTTCCAGCCCTTCACAACAGAACAGATCATATCAGAAGTGATCTTTGAAAAGCACTAGAGCACATTTCTTTGCTCCAGTACTTAATCCACTTCCAGCCTTTAATTGAAAAAGGTTGGATTATTGTTTTTCATTTAAAGCTTTCATCAGCTTTTAAAATTGATAGTGCCTATATTCACAAGGGATTAAGGAAGAAAATAAGTATACATTTTCACAGCCTTTAAATCACATAATTTGCCACTGAAATTAATGTGTATCATCTTGAATTATTATTTGATCTTATACATAAGTGCTCTGTTATTTAAAAGGAGTCTTAATAACAAATTTACCAAAGGCAGTTCAAAGCCCTTTTATCATTTTTTTTTCATTAGTGTCTCCCATTTTCGTTTCATTGCTTTTGTTCCTTACCACCTTCTTCATCCAGAAAAATAAGTAACAGCCAGTGTCGCTTTTGAAATGGAAAAATGGTTTCAAATCACTGGCAAAGCTTAATGACTTCTGACTGCTGAGATATGTTAATTTAAGCCAGACCAAATGTTCCTCAGCTGCAAATATTTGGTGTTGTTCACTGGGAACTGGCAAGATTTATGAGGGCCCAGTGGCAAAGGCTCTCTGCTCACATGCCTCACATTACAATTGTTTCACATGTTAGATGATAAAAGGCTGTTTGGAAAAAAAAAAAAAATCTCAACAAAAAAAGGGGAAGAAGGAAACGAATCAACTTTTCACAGAAAATGTGTATAGGCCCAAAGAGGATGAGGACTTAGAAAGACAGCTTTGCTTTTTTCTGTCAGTGAATCTTCTCAAAGAACCATTTAACTGCTGAATTAATGTGGTATTCTCATGCCAATCTGCATTCTTTTCACCCTCTCAAAACATCAAAATCCATGTGACTGGATGGTTCAAAGCACTGGTAATGGAGCATAGAGGACTTGTTTTTGGTAGGTTTTTTTCACTTCTAGGTGGCCAGTCCAAACCTACTGCAAAATGATAGTGGCCAAAAGTCATTAACCTTTGGCTCTTTGGTTGTTTTTGAGAAATTAAGTTAGTGAGCTCGGTTTAGTAATGAGTAGATGGGTATCTACATCAGAAATACCCCAGTAAGTTATTCTGATAGACACTCTTGATAGGGAAACTTACATGGATAGGACAGCCACCAAATTATCCTTTGGGAAAAGGCACCTGCATGACTAGCACATCAGAAGGAAAAATTTGTGGAAGCCTTCCCTGCCATTCTGTATATTAGTTTGCAAGACGGTAAATTGGGAAGCATTCAGTCTATGGTAATTCTACAATAAAAGAAGAAAAAAAACCTGTAGGGGGAACAGGGCATTATAAAAGTTATGTTCATAAATTAAATTTTTTCGTATATGCTTAAAGGGAAACTTTCACTTGTTTCATTAATTGAAAAAAAAATTAATTTCTGTCTTACGTTTACTCTTTAATTTGCAAGTGACTGTGAAATTTGGGGGGGTTACACTATCCCTAATTGCTCCAATAGGATTAGATGTTTTAATTTTTTTTTTCTTTTCTGAAAGCAGAAGCCACTAGTAGTAGCAAATCCTGGTCTATAGAGAAAAGAATAAATGCTTTCTCTGCTGGACTGGATTAAAGAACATGTCGCCTAAAGCCCTTCTCCTGTCCACACTTAAAATCTTTGGGGCAAATAGAGTTTTGTTTTCTGAGTCCATCTGAGGTTGTTATTGTCGAAAGCTTAATTGCTGCTTTCATGCAGACAGGTGACCTCTGTGTTAGAGCTGCTGGATCACCACTGCTGCTAACGCTTTAGTGCTTTACCACTGTTTTTGTACACCAATCCCTCTCACAGCTGATAGAACAAGTACGTTCTTCCCAAATTCAAAGGAAGCAAGGGGACAGCAGCTTTACTTATGCTGGATCAAGTCACCCCTAAAACCAAACAAAAATCCCACAGCATATTTCCATGGAAGTCTTGATGGCATCCTGAGCATCGGTGTGAATTCATTCAAACTTTACGGTATGGATGTTTGCAATCGGAATAGATTAACCCTGATTATACAAATCAGCTACAGTGAAGGTCTACTAAGCACAGAAATGACTGCTGTAACGATTATAGGGTGATAACTCCTGAGCAGTACTCAGAGTTTCCACTGAAGGTACTGGGAGCCACGAGGGCTAAGTGCATTCCCAGGCTTTCAAACAGGAAAGAGAAATGCCTCTGCAGGGGTCAAAATGCCCCCTCAAGTGTTAAAAAAGGATAATGGTTCTCACAGATAAGAGAAACATCTTGAAATAAATAAACTGAATGTTGGAGGTTTGTTTTTTTTTTGAAGAGTTTATAAACTGAAATATAAAAATTATTATGTTCATATTTGCATTTAGGCTTAAACTATTGTTCCTTAGGGGAAAAAAAATGCACCATGTATTTGTGTTAAATACTCTAATTATGCTCTTCACTGGGATAAAAGGGAAAAAAAAGCTGACAGCCAGCAAAAGAAACAAAAATCTAAATTCTTTTCTTGCATTAAATATGACACAGATTGTAAAAAGCAATATTTTTACCCTTGAAATGTTTGAAGTATTGACGTTCTGTCCACTCAATTGTCAGCTTGTCTTTAGAGATAGAGCTTCCAGGTTCTTAGCATTTAGTAAACTGACACTGATCTCTATTCTTCTTTAAACTTGTAGGCAATTCTTGGCTTAAAAAACCCCCGCCATGATACTATGAAAGGTTATTCTTGCTGCAGACACTTCAAAAATTCTGTGCTATCCTTATGGCTGTTCTCCTGATCTCCCAAATTTGTATTAATAAATAAACCTTCTTAGCTTTAATTTAAGTTTCAACAAAGCTTGAAAAGGTATTTAGGGACATTATGAGCTGCTGTTCTTGGGGATACATGTAGAAGTTGTATCTTGTGCTACTGAAAAGAAGCTCCCCAGTGCCTCAGAGCTAGTGAGGAAGGAGAGGTGGCAGGAGCGACACAGAGGTAGAGCAAAGAACTGATGGGGTGGGAGCCAGACCTGGGAGACAAGAGCTGTCTTTGCAGCTTCTTCAGTTAATTCAGTGGCAGTCTGTGTATGTTACTTGGGCAGCACAAAATCAGCTTCATGAATCTGAGAGTCCAACTTTGTGTACTTAAAACCAAAGTATGTGTCAGAGCCTGCCTTCCTTACCTGAGTAGAACTCTGATGGAATTTTAATAAGTGGCAGACATGAAAGCCTGAAAATAAGGCTTTTCTCCTTTTATACCAGAGAGGTATATAAACAAAATTCACTGCATGTTACTAAAGGTTAAAGCAAGAAGTATGACACCCCAGAATAAATTGCCAAACCTTCCTAGCAGAAGCAGTGGCATTGCTTGATTTCTCTGCTGTTGTTCGTATTGCTATGTTTACTTTAGAGTGCTAGAGAAGTCCCTTATGATTTAAATAAAGTTTGTCATTTTACTTCTATTGGCATGTGAATTCTTATAGGATAAAATATCTGCTAAATTTCTCTGCTTTCTTTCACTCCTGCTTGTATGATGAAGCATGATTTGTAGTGTTTAGTGTAATCAGAGTATCATTAATTTTCTGCTAAAATGTTTCTGCATATGGCCATGCAAAATAAGTATCTACCATACGATCAGTTGCTTAAAGAATCAAAATGAGGATGACAGTGTTTTTCTAAAGAAGATTTCTCTGAATCTTTCCACCCACAGGCTCTGTTGAAGGCAGTAAATAGTCCATTTTTGTTAATGAAGCTTCACTCATACAGCTGGGATTGTTTAATATTTTACGAGTGTTACTTTGTTTTGCTCTCAACGATCTCAGGCAGTTAAGGATTTATGAATCGTGTTTTTCTCAGCCCATCTGCGGTTTCCTATCTTCCCTGGCCTTGAGAATATGTTTAAATTTATTAAAGCGAAGCAAAGGCTCATTATTTCAAAGGAGAGCCAAAGTGACACAGTGAATTGGTTATTAATGGAAAGGCACTGCCATAGGGCGATTGAAATTTAATGATATCCTACAAGAAAAAAATGAGGGTGTCACTTTCCAAAAAGTCATGCTAAATGCCAGCCTTTTTAAGGTCCTGCCGCTAATTTTATGCCTGCACACAGTAATGTTTTCAAAAGCGTTTAGGAAACACGGACCAGTGACTGTACTGATTATCCTTTTCACCTTCTCGCCTGTTCCAAATGGGTTTGTGCAGTGAGCGATTTAATCTCTAAATATAGGGAACGTTAAAAAAAATAACATTGCTGTTTTTCACAAGCTAAGGGCCTTTTGCAATCCTCCAGAGATGGACTTGCAAATATGCTATCTCCATATGCTCACAGTAAGCTCTCAAACTGGCTCATCACCAAAAACAAAAAAAAAGGAAAATAAAAAACTTCAATCACTTTATTTCTTCTGCTTTTCTGTCATTCAAGAGATGTTTTATATACACAGAGTACATTTATCAAAATTTAAGTCACACATGATTAGAGCATACCTAGGAATCTCTGAAATTTCTCAGTTATCTCCTGATTAGTCTACATTTTCTTTCAAAAGACAGTCCTTGTTTCCTGAAATGCCTTCCACCTGTTTCTGGATTATTCTTAGCTTTTGATATAATGTTCATATAGACTTTATCACTTTGTTTTCTCAGTTTCTCAGTTTGTAAACCTGTGTAATTTCCTGGCAAAATTCAGTGTATTCTTCTAAAGTGTATGTTGAGAGTGGGGACTTTTTTTTTGGTTGATTGGTTTGGTTTGGTTTTTTTTTTAATTTGAGCTGGTTATAATTCACAGACTGCAAAGACCCTGGTATGTGGTCCTTAAGTGACTGTTGAAAGAGTTCCAAATGGAAGATGAAGATGAAGGGAAAGGGGAAATACCTGTGTTAGGACTGCAGGACCAGGCTAATAGAAGCTTGTTGATGATGCTAGTGCTCAGTGGAATATTATTGTTTAATGTTCCAGTGCTAGTGATAACGATATGGTTCCTTCCTTCTAGTTGTGTGTTTCAACATATGATTTACTACAACTATAACCATGTTTAAACACAATTGAGGAACACGGATTGGGGATAAATCACAGATAACACAAGGTCTGTGTAGATGTCTGGACACAAAATAGCTTGTGATAACCATGTCAAAAAAGCAGGCTTTACATTAAACACCTCACAATGTTAAATGACTGCTCCTTTGTAAAAGTAGAAGAACTGGCAAAGGATTCTCATGCCATGACAACAAAGCTGCTATGGCTACACAAGCTATTGTGTGACCTTCCTCAGTTCTCAGTCATCGGGATTAAGAATCCCCTGTAGTACTTCCCCATAGCTGTTCTCCTAAAATATCAACTCCCCCAGAAAGCATACAAATATGCAGCAAAATGAAAAGGGGTAGTAGCATAAAGGGATATTTGGTATCAATCATCCGCGGTTAATACAGAAATGGTAGAAGTCTGTGGTGGAAAAGACATGCTAGGTCACCTAGTTCATCTTCCTGCTGGTGTGGGAAATGTTCCTGCCATATATTTTCTAGTGCCCTGTCCAGTCTAGTTTAAATACCTGATGCAACTCATTTATATTTATATTGCAATTTTCTTACAAACATAAATATAAAACCAAACTCCAGACGTTGCCCTTGACAGGCATATTAGTAACAAATCATTTTCTAACCTTGCTTATGGTAAATTTCCAACCATCTGCTGACAGGTAAACAGAAATTTTTTTTTTTTTTTTTTTTTTTTTCTTTTTTAATTCTCAGAATACTTTCATTTCCAAGTCTCATCAAACAAAATAATAAAAACACAACAACCTTAATTATAAAGTGACAGCACCATCTTGTTTCTAAAAGGAGAAATGTTGCCCTTTCTGGAGCTGTGGATCTGACAAGCATGCCCTGCCCCTCCTACAGGAAGGGATAACCTGTGGTCTTTAAACATACCATCTGCTGTTTGAATACCCTAGAGGTGGAGACAGTCTGAGGGCAGGAAAGACTGGTAGCCATCTCCCTACATTTTACATATTAGCAGCCCTAACAAAAAAAGTTAATTTATTGCCAAATTTTGAACTCTTTCTCCTACAGAGCAGAATCCTGAGGCAAGAGCTTCTGGTTTGTTCTGTCTGTAGAAGAATTTCAGTGGGGAAGAGTTACTTGCAGATTGGAGCTGGCTAGGTGACGTGAGTCATGGGGAGTGTTGTTTCTGAGGAGAAGGTAGCAGACATCGTTTCACACGCCTCGGTCTTGGGTCTGTGCGTGGGTGCTGGCAATGTTGCCTGTTCTGCAAGAAGCAAAAGCTGCTCCTCAGTGCATGGAAACCACTCAGGTAGAGGGTCTTGCTCTGTTTAACCCACCAGGAGCTGGAGGGGTTAGAAGGAAAGGTCAGCGTCTGTGTGGTGCTAAGTGTCTTCTTCTCGGGCTTAAATCACTGAAAGGAAGGATCTTCAGACTGGGTGCAAGAATTACTATAGCCAGTGCCATGCCTTCACAGGGACTTTCTGTTGTCTGGGGTAAGGGGGTCGAAAAGTCAGAAAATAGTGTTCAGACAAACACTGTGTAAACTGAAGCCCTGATAGGATTTGCATACCATTTTAAAGGACACGTGGAGAAATGGTGACTCAAGGGTCTGCAAGTTTGGTCCCTCTAAGCTTCCGGTTTTAACTATAAACTTGTCATCCTGTAACCTTTCTAACAAAGACATAAACACTTCAGCTACATATATTTTGATTGTTTCATGACAGTTTACTGGAGGCTTAGCAATGACAGATTTCTTCATTGTCTTTTTGCCAAAATTTGTCCTTTAAGTCATTTTTGTTGACTGCCCCTTTTAGCAGCTCACCTCACAATGAGAGAGGAGACAATTAATGGGAGGGTGATTTATCACTGCCAAAAACTGTCAAGGACTTCTGTTGTAGCTGGAGAAAAAGCAATTTCACATTATGGCATTTCATTCCGAATACATTGTATTTACAGCTCACAGTTTTATTTTCAGAGCCTATTATCAGGTGAAACAGTTGCATCTGAAATGTTGTTTGTGACATAGGTGACCTGTTAGGATTTGATAAGTATTTACGCCAGAGCACAAGGGGCTCACACATCTGCTGTTGGCAGAAGCAATGGAAAAAAATAACCTGGAAATGAGGCGTTTGATTTTTCTGGTTCCTACACTCGAGCATCTGTTGCTATAATTAAGTGGCATTCAGTAATTGCAGAGCAATGGTGAAATAAACATATGCATTCTTGCCAGCTTTTAGGATTTGGTGTCCTTACAGTAGGAGAGACAAGCAAAGTGACTTCAGCAAGAACAAAGGGTTCTGTAACAAAGTTTAGCAATTAACTTTGCTATTGCATAAAGAGGAATTTTGCAATGAAAAGGAAATAGAGGAAGAAAAAAAAATCTAAATTGGCCAGTAGCTTTTATACAACTAAACTGACTGCTGCAAGAGGTAAAGCAGAATATTAAACTGGGAGCATGTTAACATTTTCCTGTTGAATGGAGTTGTATTGGAGTTGTATTTAGGAAATAAAAATTGAGCATGCAATACTAATGAAAAAAATGAGAATGCAAGAAATCTATTATACAGAGAGAGTTTATACTGAAATATACTCCTTCAATGTGAAGGGGGAGTTGAGATCTCTGTGAGGGCCCCTGCTGCCTTTGTTTATGCCTCAATTGTGGTGTAAATGAAAACTAGTGGTCAGTATTAGTTAAGAACCCTGGTTAAAACAGGCTTTTTAAATGAATCATTTGTAGGGCATTTGTTAAACAATCATGTGTTCTTTAGTCTGTGGTGAGATTCAATATGTCTTTTTAGGTTTTTTTTTAGAAGTGGGAAGAACCGAGAGAATAAATGTTTTTTTTTCAAAGAGAAGATTTAAGTCAGGACACTGTCTCATCTGATCAGAAGTTTTGTGATTGTTGTGAGTTTTACCTTTCAAGAACAGGCTGTCCAACAAGTTATTTCAACAATGGTCCTTGTACTAAAAATAAAAATAAAAATGGATAATTGTGTAGCAGAACCCATGTAACCCAACAGATACGTGGCAGATGTAGCATGTTATAAATTCTGAGAACCTAAGAATAGAAAAGAGTGTCTGTCTCTTGCTGTCTGTTGAGGCCAACAAAGAGTGACCATGAAAAAGAGCTATTAGTATTGTTTGAGGAGGCCATTCTTATATGTGCTTTGGCACTTTCACTTGCATGGTCTGGAGCAAGTTTGGCGTTATATGGCCCTGCCTTTTTGGCTGGGGGAGTTAAGTACGAGGAGCCACTGTGCAGTGGGTGGTAAAAAACACAGTAAGTATCTTGAATATATGCATAGATGCTTACATACACATACATATATTCACATACACACATGCAGAGAGAGAAAAAGAGATGTAATGAATGAAGCAAAGGGAAAAGAAATCTTGTTTCGTGGAGATAGGACAGGACAGAAAAGGGAAAATAGACAATAGTTTTTACTTCTGTTTCCATCACTTACAGTCGTTTCTACATGGCATTAGGAAGCCATCGCAAGCCAGTCAGAGCTTTGAAGAACTGGAATATCTCAGGATCAGGATCTCTGTTGTATCTTAACATAAATGTCAGAATGGTTTTTTCTCTTTACTGTCCAGATAGTGAAACTGAATCTGTTAATTTTCTTTGCAAATGCAAGTATTTTGAGGGTAGGTATAGCTTTCTAAACTGATAAAATAGAAAATTATTTTTTAGCTGGATTTAATTACATCTAGTGCTAATTTCAGTAACAACATTTTAAAAAAATATTATTACAATAATATTTCCATGTTATAATTCTGAAAAAAAAAAAAAAAAAGAAATAATCTCGTCAGACTTGGGCACATTAATGTATAAGAGTCTGATTCTGATAAGCTTCATGTATGCATGAACCTGATTTTTTATTCTGCAAGTGAGCTACTGGATTTTGATGTTGTTTGGGAAAACTCATGAAGCAATATACCTGAACGAGGTGAGAGTCAGGAGATTTAGACTGTTTTTCAGGCTTTGCCAATAACCTGTTGTGTGATTTTGGGCAAAGCACTTCACAACTCTGTGCCTCTGCTTCTCTCTGTGCTGATTTACAGATGAATTCTTTGAGGAAGGAGTTACCCCTTAAGCATTTGTTCACAACTTTGATTTCCTTTTTGAGCCCCAGGCACTAAAAATAAGTATTCTCACATCAAGTATTTCATTGAGCAAGGTTGGAAGCTTTTTATTTTTGATGGAGCTGAGCCCATGGACAGTGGCTGTGAGCCTACTCCTGCCATCCTTGCATTGGCTCCTGTTTCTGAGCCATTTCAGTGGGGAACGTGGCATTAGGACCTCTTATAATCAACATTCTTTTGCCAGCATCCATTCTCAGCCTATTAGAAGAAAAAAGATAGTTGTGAGAACTCTGTCAATAGTGAAAGATCTATTATGTTGTCCACTAAAAGCTTAGTAGATGCTATAGGAGTGATTTTAATTGAGATTTTTACAACCGTTTGATAACACTGTTTTGATCACCGTATTTAGGGCTGGATTCCAACAGTGGATATAAAACCTCTGACTAATCCACTGAGTCACCCAGTCTCTGTCATATATTGCTTAATGGTCCATGCTGCCAGGAATTATAATAGCTTTCTAGTAATAATTTTTTTTTTGAAAGAAACTTTATGAGCACAAAGTCTTATAAAAGTTTAAACTCAGATTTTTAAAAGGCAATCAAAGAAAACTTCCTAGAGCTATGCTAAACTGAAGATTTTTTTTTGTTTACAATAAACATATAGAGTCTTACATATACTATAAGTTAATGACTAATATTTTAACTTTGGTTGGTTAATGTTTGCAGGGCACTTACAGATGCTGGAATAATCTCTAATGTTTTTGCTCAATCTGCTCTGGAGATGGATGAAATAAATAGTTTAAACTAATTAATGTAACACCAGCTGTTACAAGTGCTTGGCAGACGTCTGTGAGTTTTGATGGGCAGAGAGCGGCTGTTGTACTTGACTTTATTTTAGTACAATGTTGATCACAGTGTAAGCTGGAATAAATGACGAGCCAAAGGAAGGAACAGAGGATGAATTCTGTGTAATGCAACATAAATATTGCCCTTTTTCTGAAAATATTTTTTGAGGTCGAGCGAGATTTATAGTGGACTTCTATTAAGTCAGAAGTGCTGTGACAACAGCTGTGCTAAGCATGCTCGGTATTAACATGCTTTACAGAAGCTGCAGAAATATATATAGACATTTATGAAAGTTCACAGTGCTTTTAGATTTCAAAAAGTGCTATGGCTTAGTATTAGCACTTTGGCTGCATGTTTTATTTCTACCTAGCAACTGCTGTTAGAAAGAATAGATGTTTAAGACAGGTAGGATAAAAAGTAATACTAGAAAGTCAATATGTTTGCAAAGATTAAGTTGGATTTCAGTGCTGCTTGTATGCACATGATTGTATAGTAGGTGTTTTTATTTATTTTGCAGTCTAAAGAATGAGCATGACTGCAGAAACTTTCAAAGTAGAAAGTAGTTATATCAAACTGAACTTGGGACTTTGTGCCATAGCCTAATTTTATCAGTGCCCAGTCAAAAAAATGCCACAAAGCCTTAAACACTTGATGATAATTCATTCTGTGTCATTTAATAAAAAGTTAAAATATCAAAGTAACTTGTCTTTTAAAGTTGGAAGACAGAATAATTGTGCTGTGACAGGGGAACGATGGCTGCTATCTCTCTATATGCCAGCATTAAGATAACAGTGTCATTGTACAGATTGTTACCCTGTGAATATGTCTAATAAGTTATTATAGCGTGCTGAGCAGATGGCAAGTGTGCTCCTGAAAGAATTGATGGATGGGATATGATGTCATCAGTGAGATGACAAGGTTCACAAGGTACTTGACCTCCAAGAATAAGTCCTAACTGGTTAGAATTCTAAATGGTGAACTTTTGTGACACTGGCTAAATGGGAAATATGTGCAATTTGTATTTCTTTATGGTAGTGTTTACCCTCTTCACTGAACTCCACATAATGGGATTTGGTCCCTGAAGACTTGGAGATATTGTTGGAAAGTTTCACCCTGTAACCTTCAGAGGATTTCAAATACAAATCTATACATCTAAACTTTTAACAAAATCCTACTGAATTATATTTATGAAGTCAGGTTCTTAGCTTCTCTTGCTTTATATATATGTATAAAGAATTTAATTGAGTTGATCAATTACTTTAACATGTTCTCCCAAAAGAGAAAGCTGCTGATTCGGTAAGAAAATACAAAGCATAAAATTTATGCTTTTATAAGAATATCTTTGAAATTGTGAGCTATATTAACATGACAAGTATCTTAAGAGTGTAGTAATTTTAATTATGACTAGATTCTCCATCTCTAAATCCTATTAAGCAAATAAATATTTGATTGGTGTATCTATCTAAAAAGGTGTCTTCCTTTCTACTATGTTGCAAATTATAAAGTGGCATCTATGATGTTGAAACATAGGCCTCTAAATTAATCCTCTTAGTTCTTTGCATGATTCACGGAATGAAGATGGTGCACGCGGAAGCCTCAAAATGGGGAATCTTGCTGCTAAAGTTTAGTCACTGTTTAACAGCTGCATCTGATAGATACCTGCCTTCTCTTCTTTGTTGTGTGGAGAATTTAGTTCCTTGCTGCTTCCGTGGCAAACTGGATAATCTAGAGAGTGGAATTTTGCCCTTCATCTCTTTTAGGCACTCCCTAAACCCTACTGACTAGAGAGTGAGCTCTGCATATCAGTTTTTGTGAGCAATTATGCAGATGGACAGATCCTTCAGAATTAGAAGTCTGTACCTATACGCTGTTAATTGGAAATAGAAACGGAACATGCGAAAGATAATATATAGAGAATATATCCAAAACAGAGCTACCGAAACAAAAGGGATAAATGAACACTAAACCTATATTCTATGCGTTTCCTACAGTGAAAGTTAGAGTCAAAGAGTTTGGGGTCATGTTTCTTAACCCCTGATATTAATTAATCTTTCTTTTTTTCCCCATTGATTTAGCTGCATTTGGCAATGATCAAAAGCAGGAAGATAGGAGGAAGAGGCATGAACTTAATAGTTAGCCTTTTTAAATCTTTAATAAAATACTTACAGTTTCTTAAAATGCTTCTTGTTATTTGGTTCCTTTGAAATGAGAAGATAAATTCCTTGTGGAAAACTCTTTCATGTTTTATTGATTGTTTGCAGAGTAAAACATAAATTCTATATACAAAAATAAACTATGAGAGCATGTACATGCATACTTGTTCTGAATTCTTTATGATATTTATTTTCAACACTGATAGTTCTTTGCGATATTTGAATATTCATGTGACAACCTAGGGGTTATTTACATGAACTGAAACAAGAGGAAACCAGATGAAAGCACTATAAATCCTGTGAATAAAAACAACATATTATCATTTTTATATTTCCTAATGTTTTGAGTTTCAAGTAAGTAAAAGTTGTTTGTAAAATTTCTACTACTGGAGAATATTGTTCCATTTCTTAAATCAGATTGTAAGTACAATAAAACTTTCATAAACATGTTACAAATTGCTTCCATCTTTCCTGTATAAATAAGATGCTGAGGGTTCCTAAATTACTTCAGAACAACAGCAAAGCTTTGGATTGAGTTGTAAACATTGTAACAATGTATCAATTTTAGAGTTATTGCTTTGAAAGTACAGATTATGATTTGAAGTTGCCTTTTTCTTTTCTTTTGATTTTAAACCTGTGTTTGTTGTCATCCAACCCAATGCAACTCTTTTACTCATGTCCTGACATCTGATTCTACTGGCACTAGAAGGAAGATACTGTGGCTTTCAGACCATACTCTCTTCTTTTTACTCCAGTACTAAGGGTAGAGGTGTTATGCCTGCAAGAAGTAGTAATGTATTTACATGTGATTTGTAGATTGTTATCTCTCTACATGTGGTTTACTATTGATATTGAGTTATTCTTTCTCTGGTTTATTGCCAGTTCATTTATATGCAGTAAGAGAGCAGTAGCCTGTTCAAAACATGCTATTTGTAGGGCAGCACAGAGCTAAATCTTTGAAAAAAAAACTTTCACTATCTATAGCATGCATCCTTTGTTAGTGAGTGGATTCAAGGTGTTTGGTTCCATTCTGGTAAGGTAATAATAAAAAATAGCAGTGAAATGTCAGTATTTATGTGTACCAGTTTATTAACATAATTAAATAATAATCTGTCAAAATATTTAAAAGTATTAGATGAGTTTATCAAATAATTTGATAAATTTTACATTTGACTTCACAGGTTTTTAATAAAAATGGAAAAAACCAGATTCCACATCTATTATCCTATTGTCATAGATTTATTGATTATGTGGCTAAAGAAGTTTCAGGAGCCAACTCTTTTTTATTCAATCTGATGAGTTTATGTATGTCTGTCTGTATGTCTATGTGATAGAGAAATGTAAAATATTAATAGAAGGTCAATGAGTGTTCACTGAGGTCTCTTTGCCATATGGCCCCTGTGGAGGATAGAAGGCCCTGGCTAGCTTAAGCCTGCCATATGGACCTGGTGGAAAAAGGTAGTTTTCACACACAGAGCAAAACTACCATATGGACTGGGTGGAGCACACAAAACTCTAAACATTTCTTGTACACCAGGGCCTTTTACACAGAAGAATGTGAAAACATACATAACGCATTACACACAAAAGCCATTGAAAAATGGATCAATTGTTTAGGTTTACATAATGCTTTCAAGCAGTGACCAAAACTATATAAATAATCAGGGCTTATTTTGAAATAGTAAAGAGGGCCATCAATCATTTACAACTGACTTTTTTACTTTGCATTTAACATCTGTTGTATAATGGGACTGTACAATGCCACCCTTAATGCTGTCCAAAGACAGAACATCCAAAAATAGTGATGGGGTTAAAGCAAAGTTTTTCTGAATGTGTTCCCTTGGGTTTCTTTTCCCTCCTGTTCTTAACCTGAAAAACAAATTTAGCACGCTGTATACGAGTTGTGAGGCAAGTCCTGAACTTAGAAATATCTTCTGTATTCTTAATCTTTTTAGGAATTGAGACTAAGCATTGGATAAGATCATCGATTCAACTTTAGTCCCTCTGTGAAACGTGTGGTGTCATATAATGATGTCTTCTTTTATAGACCAAAGACATAGCAAAGTAGGATAGTAAAATGCTCATCTTTCAAACCACTGGACCTAATGTTGAACCTTCCTACACATTCCTGTGTAAACACATTTATATTTTCTTTAATTTTGTTTGTTTGATTGGTTGGGTTGGGTTGGCTTTTTTTTGCAAAAAAAGCAGAAGTCAGATCAGGACCACTGTGATTTTACCAAAATACAGGAAAATGGAGCATATATTTTTAAGACCTCTTTTCTGATTTCTTACCTGTTTTCTTAATGATTCAGATCTTGTTTTCACAGTTTTATATGAGAGAATGAGTTTTGTATGTGCGAATGAAAAAGGAGAAAAGAAGCCAAGATCTGTTTTATTTTGGGAACAGAGAGATTATCTAGGCTGACTTGTCCCTTCAGATTTCTGTCACAGTCTTTTCCTTTCCTCTAACTGTATTTTTCTCTTTGGCCTTGTAATTTCAACAAGCAAACTCATTTTTTCGTATCTTGGAATGAGAAGAAACTCCTGAAAGAAAGACGCTTTAGAATCAATCAGTGCTACTGAGGAAAGTGTCTGAGATGTAAGCAAAAAGTGCGGGAAGCAGTAGAATAAGCTGAGTTGTGGAACAGCTAGGACAAAGAGAAGACAAAGACAGTGATTCTGAAAATAAAAGATTCGGCTTTTACCTTTTGAATTCATTGTGCTAAAACTTTTGTAGTTGTGCTAAAATTTTGTATACAACCATCAGTCTGGTTGTATAGCACTGACTTCCTTTTCAAAAACTGAACGAAAAAAATCATGAAGTTGCTGTGACTTTCTCGTCTCAATCTTCTGGGTGCTGGTGATGCCTTGAATGGCTACCTAGAAACAGAGTGTAGACAGGAGTAAGGGAATAAAGGTGGATATTTATTTGAAAGGCCTTCAAAGTTACACCCTAGAGGGCCAAAGGCCACTTTAGCTAATGATGTAATTTCTCTAAGCTTACTCCAGATTCTCAAGATGTTGGTTTACACATTTTGGGCCTAGGACAGTCTGGGTATCCTTGAAGAGCAAGCTAGAGAGGCTTTGTTATGTTATCAGCATAACAGAGCAGCAGCTAACAAGCTACAAGAAACTTCAGACTTGTACTAGGCAGTACAGAATTTGAAAAATATAAAAGTTAAAACCTAAGGCATCACAGGACTTCACAAAATCGTGTAGGGTGGTCATTTCCTGATGAGGCTCTAGGCTCTTGCTTTTTTTGCTAGCTGGGCTGAAAGCCAACCTGTTTTTGGGATACAGAAAAAAGTATTATCCTTAAATGTATAATGATATCATCAGGTTGAGATAATAATGCTTGTGCAGTCTGTTTCAGTTTGTTTAGGCAGTAACTGTTTTCACAGTACAATAATGCTAAAGATCTTTTGGCTTCTGTTTTGTTTATTTACAGCTATCACATACATAAATTATCGTAAATTCTTTGAGAACCTTTGCACCACTCTTGGGATCTGTATTTTGTTTCTGTTACATAACATTAATAATTGCTTAAGGATTGAAATAAATAATTTTTCTATTACATTGTTGGCATAAACATTGAACCATTTACAGAAGTTTTGATATGAAACAAAATTAGTAAGAAGATCTGTCCCTATAGTGTAGATGCAATGCATATTTACTTGATATTATGATATGATGTAGATAAAAGACTGAACAAAATATTTAATTTGCATGAAGTTTTTAAACTGGATCCCAAAAGAGATTTTAATTTACCAGCAAGTGTATGGCATGTTTGCTGTGCAGAGTACTTTAATTTTCTGTATTTAATGTAAACCAAACTGATCCATGTTACATGATGCCTCCAAACTATTTTTTATCTTCTTAAATAAGTGCTGAATGTGACTCATAATGCATAAATACATAAAGGATATTTTTTTGGTCTTCTCTAATATGTATTCTGATATATTAGCATAAATTACATATTCCAAGACATGAAAACACATGCAGGCCAAATCTCACTTCAAAGTGGGTGCCTCAAATGGAGCAGAAAACATTAGAGGTAAAACTTCTACATTATTCTATCAGTGAGCATCAAGCTAGTGAATGCCATAGAAATCTCACTAATGGACACATTCTGGCAGCTTGTTGCAGATGTTTGATGAATGAATTGCTAGAAAAATCATATCAGATGTAAAAATGCTTGCCTTTTCATTCTGAATTTTGTTTCTGAGCACTCTGGGGTTTAGGGATTTTGTTTGTTTATTGTTATGGATTTCTGTGAAAATCAGATATTAGGATATAATGTATAGGCAATGGTTTGAGAAATGTAGCTATAATATTGTAAAGGACTGTTTCTGATGCTATAAACTATGAACCTCATATTGAACTCCCATAGGCAGACAGCCAAATTTCTATTAGGATATCATAACCATATAATCCAAACTGTGTACATCGATTATTGTCTACAACATTTACATCTAAGTACAGGAACTATTCCGTAGATAGACACATTAAGGATGTTTATTATATCTGCTAAAAAAATATTGTGGAATAATTTTGAAAAAGTGAGTTAAATATACTCTTATGCAAATGTGGGTGTTTCAGCCACAAAAATAAGGAAGCCTCTGCGTTATACTGCTTCATGATACTAAATCAGCTGACTTCTTTTGTACCCTTCCTGGTGAGAGTTTGTCAAAGCAGGATGCTTCACATCCTTTTGTTTTCAGTAACACTTGGTGTATTAGGTATGAAGAGAGCTAAGACCTGGAGTTACTAGATCATATATTTCTGTAAAAAGTGTGTATTGCCGTTTGGGTGCTCAAGCAAAGACTGGACACATTACTGAACTGTTGATGATAAAACACCTGTTCCTTTAACCTCTCCGAAGCCTGACTGCAGGGCTGGACCAGCACAGTCCCCTCAGTATTTATTTTCGAGGCATGGTTCCTTTCACTGCATTTTTAAAGCATTTAAAGCTTTTTTGTTGCATGGTCATGAATTCCTGAACCTATTGCCCAGTAGCCCCATACAGTTGTGTCAGTTGAGTCCGTCTGATTTGGTTTCTGATTATTTTGTTTTGCTGGCATATTTGGCACTAATACATCCAGGGCAGGAATTTTGGCAAGGCAAAAGCTCAGGAACAGCTTTCCTTAATATGTTTCTGTCTTGCTGTGCATTTTAGGCTGGTTGTCTTTTTCACTGGTCTAATCCATGTATTATAAGTCCAAATATCAGAGGTAGTTGCTAGTGTCCCTTTTGTTAAAGAAGTTATTAAAATCATGGGCAATCAACAGGATCTTGCAAGGAAGTGAAGAGAATATGAGTATACATGTTTTTAAATACTGGGTTTCTGCAAAAAGTAGTGTCAATGGACATTTTATGTATTTATCTAAAATATGAGATTTTCTCATTTTCATAAAAAGAAACAGGACAGTATTCTGTATGAATATTCAGTTAAACAAAGCACTTAAATTAATCAGTAGATCCAGTTTTACATATTCTGACCAGATAAGTTTTTTTCTGCTGGGACAGATCACCAGTATAAGTTGCCATAAATAGGAAGTGTTTAAACCTCTTTTTCCTTCTCTGTTGAACTTCTCTGACATATTTATCTGTGAAATGCACTACTGTTGACTTCTATGCTGCCACTTTACACCAGATGCCAAACATGCCTGGTCAACCTCATCTGCTTGCCAGCACTCTGGGGATGAGGATATGGGACAGGTTATGAGTTGCTGAATGAATGACAGCTGATGGGTGTTGCTCAGACACATTACTGTATATTCATTTTCTTTTTGGGCATCTGATTCATGCTGTCAGCAGATTACCAAGAACATGGGCCATGTGACAAGGTAGCAGGAGAATTAATACTTAGGCCCCCATAATTGCAACATGGCTAGATATGGTCTTCTTGAAAACACTGACTTTTTTGTTTTTTTCCTGAAGAGAGTGAATATTAGAATTATTAACTGAACATAGACCAAGGAAAATAGTGTGAATACAGTGCAGTTCCAGGTATTAACATAAACCCTTCATCTTCAGAGAATTACAAGTTACCAGCTGTGCTCTTATCAAAAACTCCCTTCTTACTACCATTATGCTTACAAAAGAGGAGTGCTGTTATTTTAGACGACAATGACAAAAATGCTAGTATTGTTGATATTCCTTATTTTTAAATCACCTTAAATCCCCAAGTAATAGATGTTTTTCAACTTCCATGAAACAAGTCCAGAGGATTATTAATCCAAGTCATGTGGCCCTTGAAATGATCCAATAAATTGTAGCAAAATGCAGTTGTTACATTGTCTAATTTTTTTTTGTCTATTTTGCAGTAGCCATATGGAGGCAGTTATAGGGAGGAATGGGCAGCACAAAAATAAGTATGCATACTGTGGATGCATTGCCTTGTGTGTTGCTTTTATCGGTTGAGATGTGCATGTTTATGTCCATA
Organism: Oreocharis arfaki; assembly: GCA_013398015.1. Lineage (NCBI taxonomy): Eukaryota > Metazoa > Chordata > Aves > Passeriformes > Paramythiidae > Oreocharis > Oreocharis arfaki. Next base: position 293,869 of record VZRR01013742.1, read on the forward strand.
ATTTTGCAAATGTGAGGTTTAGTCTACAATACATTCATTATGCAGCCTTAAAGTCCAGTCCCTAATTTGAAGCTTGATGTTAATCAGGAATTTAGCTTAGACTGAAAGTACTTGGCTTGATCATTTGATTCTGCATACATTTAGGAACGCTGGATATATGATCAGGGAGCCAGCTTCTGAGCCAGCACCATAAAGGAGATTAAATAGCTGGTTTTGTGAATGTTGGGGTTTGATTTTTTAAACAAATATCCCTTCACTGCTTAGATGATCGCGGGCACCCCTCAACACGACTTTGGAAGACACTGAGAATGACTCTTGTGAACCTCCAGGGAGACACATTTACAGAACCCTCTGCACACATATATGCATATAAGCAGTTCTCATGGAATTGCTACACAGCCAAGAAGCATTCTTTTTAGCACTCAGTATTGCCTAGCTGATGGAGTGGAGTTAGCGGAGTACTAATTGGGATGTTTGACATGAACCGGTAAAATACATTTATATTTTTTTCAGCATCCAAAGCACAGATGGCCTTACTCTGCATCTGATTCCTGCCAGTAGTATATAAGGATATTTAAAAAGAAATAATGGGCATTTTCCTTAAAATTAGCAACTGAAGATTATAAAATTATAAAGTGCCTTCTTTTTATATTAATATATTGTTTAAAAATGCAATAAAATATTTAGAATACCTTTTTAACAATCATTTCATGTTTAGGAATTCAGAGTTAATTTCTTAATTTCTTCAGAATTAATGAACGTTACTGTCAGGTGTTCAAGATATATGTGTTTTATAATTATCAGATACATACAGAATCATCTCTGACTATCCCATTTCTTCTTTTTTCCTGATCATTCAATGCACTTTAAACAATTGTGTGAAAAAATCTACGAGTAAACAAGATACTTTTTATTACAGGGACAGAGAAACGGTATAATTTTGTTTTGCATGTTGTGTGTTATGATGCCGAAATCCACAGAACAGAAATATCACTGGCATTTTAACATTCCATTGTATGGTAAAATATGTTTGTTTAAAAATAGGAATGATAATTTATTCTAAAATGTTTTGAAATCCTTAGAATAAATAAATCAGCCGATACTGCTTGACCCAGCCCTAATCAGTATTAGGCTGCAAAATAAGATAAAGGTTATTAAAATAATCCTTTTATTGAAAGAGAAAATTAGATAAGTTGTGCTGATTGACTCTGAGGCCCTCCTAGGGACTTGTAAAATGAAGAATAAACTCAACTTGATCTAGTCCAAAAAGCCTGAAGAAATCCTCACAGCTGGAACATCACCACTAATTACATTCTTGCTTTTTGAATATATATTGCCAACTCTTCCTGTTCATTTTTAGCGATGTTATACTCGTAATTCCTTAACAAACTAAAATATGTGATCTTTAAAGAATGTATTTTATATATTTGCTTTGACAGCTGTAAATTTCACTTACATTCAACTAAAATTCTTGAAATACTGCAAGAATTGTGCAAAATCTGTTGATGTGAAAAACAACAGTTTAGCTGTTTTGTTTATTTCTTGCTGAGTCACTATAATTTTTTTGCTCCTGGGCAGTCTTTCTCCTCCCCTCTTTCACCTCATAATCCTACTCCTATCACCCCTTTCCAAAATGTTTGGCCACCTTGAGTGTCCTTCTTCCCTGTTTTCTCAACTTTCTATTTCCTCACTTCTTGATTACTCCCTGTCTTTTGTCAAGTCCTCTCTGTTCCCAACCTTCCATGTCCTTTTTCCAGCCATCAATATGTTCCTTTTTTTCCGCTCTCTGTGCTTATAGAAGAATTGACTTGCAAGGTATCAGCATAGAAGGGGTATCACTGAACCTTGGAGAAAGAGTGATCCCAAATGTTGTGTTCAAGAAGTGATTCTCCATCTGGCTCTAATTTGCCATTATGGAGGCAACTCCAACTGCAGTATGATCAATGATCCTGTGCAGTAGTGAAGAATGACCTGTAGAGAATGCATGTTCTTTAAAAGGATTAAAGAAATATTGGAAATTTATTAATTTTTTTATTGGTTTTTTTTTTCAAAAAGGAAAAGCATTAAGTTAGTACATTACATTTTCAGTGGTTAAAATCTCATAGAATTGCCAGAAAATATGAGTCTTACTGTCGATGGGAAAGTCCTACCTCCAAAGTGGACACATGCAACTAAATTCCTATGTCCTTTTATTCCTGTGTAGTTCTTTACAGCAAATGAGGGTGTGCATATTTGGAAGCTGTTCCACTTAGGAAAATGGTCCATAATGGTGGATTTGATACATAGATGCATGACTTTTGTAAGACCTACTTGCACAAATATATGTAATTGCATCAGGTATAAAGCCATTGTGTGTAAAGTACACGTCCAAGAAACTTAGCAGCTGTGATCCTTTCCGTGTTTTTAATTTTTTTGGTCGTATTTCATTATTAGAGAGTTGCTATTCCCAAAGTCCTCAGGCAACCATACCAATCCAAGAAGCAGAACTCAGTGGACAGTACTTGCAATGGTAATATTAACTGTGGGAGCACCAGCCTGTTTGAAGTGTTACAGAAACATCAACCAGTCAGTCAATCTATTTGAATGTTTGCTATTCCCTCCTCATTTCCAGCTGCCCCAGTTGCAAATGTTTTAATTTCAGAGTATTTGAGTGTCCTGGAGAACTGTTGTTTGTATAAAAAGAAGTAAATAAATTGTAGATTGAAAAAAAAAAAAAGTTAGTTTCAGTACATTCCTTTTATAGTTGGTAACATCCTTCACGGTCATCTTGCATTGCTCCCCAGTAACATGCAGGGCGAATCTTGAATGACCAAATCTGTAAAGCAGCCAAATGGTATGGGAATAGGGCAAGAGGTTTTTATTTATTTGTTTGTTTCTTTGTTTATATGGTTTTTTTTTGTTTTCTGTGTTATCTGCCTGAAATTATTGAACATTTCCATTCGGGATATGGGATCCCTTGTTCTTTTGTGTTAGTATAAATCAAGAATTACAGATGAATCAAAACTGAAGAGCTTGTCACACTTGAAATCTCCAACAGTAAGGAGGGTGAAATATAAAGCTTTGTACTAAAGTGTTTGACAATGTAAACCTAAATAATATTAAGCCAAATGGAATAGATTGTTTCTACAATGTAGAAAAAAATGTGTGCACCAGATTTATGGTAATAAAAAGTGGAAGCAGAATCCTCTTTCATCATTCAAATGGTAAGAGTGAGCCTGTGTTAGGAACAAATATATGTGGAATATTTTGCAGACAACAGAAAAGCCTCAAGATGCATTGCAAAAAAAGCATGACACGATTACAGAATGGCAGTAATCTGTATAGTATTTTTTTTCCAATCAGCTATTACCACTTGCTTTCAAATCCTGGCAATATCAATGTTCTCCGGTTTGATTGGTGACTGGTCTGAACTTATCCTACTTGCTTTTAGGAACAAAGACAAGAGAATGGCTACCTCTATTCATCTGTTATTGTTTAAATAGCTGTCACAGCTTCCCGGATGTCTGTTTCCATGCTATCTGGTGAAAGAATAAAATAGAATGGCAACAAACCAAATACAGTGAAATATGTTTGTTGTATTTGGCCCAAACCAGCTGCTGTTTACAGATAAAATCTGGTTTGAACAAAACCAGGTGAATTTTGGAAATTGAGGAACAATGGATGGAATGGTTGTAGCATTTACGAATACTTTAAAGATAGGTGTCGAATTCAGACTTGCCTATTATGGTGATTTAGTTCATATGTCAAGACACATATTCATCTCTGTCCAGATACTGTAGGGGCCTGGGTAACAGCTTGTCCTATCCTTGTTTATTTGTTAATTTATAACATCTCAGTTCCTAGCACAAACCAAGGCAATGGTTTGTGCAAACTTTTTTGTTCTGCCTACTTCTTTGTTTTTTTCCCCCTCTTTCTTTTCATTGTTGTGCTCCCCACTCTGACAATAGAGTTGTCGATTGACCCTATTTCCCCTTTTGCCCTGACTTCTCTCCTAACACTTCCTTTGATGTTTTTGGACTGAAAATACCAAATCTCTGTTTCCCAGAAAGGGCTCATCATTTTGCAGCATTGCTCTGCTAGTGGTGTAAGAGGAACATTAGTAGTTCTTTTGAAGCAGTTTAAAAGATGTTAGGCTAATGATTATTTGGAAACAAAAGATATCTCATCCTTTTGAGAAAAGAGGACTTGTGCAGGCACAAAGTATTTTTAAATGTTTTAAAGGCAAGAGGTCGTATTATTTTGCTACTAAGATATGTGGTTATGTTTTAATTGGCTGTGTTTACAATGTGGTTTTTCTTAAAAATGCATTTTTTTTAAGATTCCCTCAATCATCGCTTATCTCACATCCACAAATATCCACACTTCCTGTGTATAGTATGTACATTTGCTCTATTTCAAACATACTCACACTCAAAGTTTATTTCACATGGGACATCAAGAAAACAAAGTCACATTAGTCTGACTTTTTTTTTCTGAGTTGACATTTCATTAAAAGAAGTTCAGAGCAAGTTCATCTCTCTAGTCCTACCCTTCAGTGTAAATTTGTTTCTGTTATTTATTACAACTTAAGGGTTTGGATGTTACTTTGAATTCATATCATTCTAACCTTCTTTGAGTTACTTTGCCTATTGCAAAACCATGCCACGCATTGTTAAAAAATCTTCGCGAACTTCACATGTTGAGCATGCATAAAATACAGCATGTATAACATTAAATAAATTGTAAAGTAGTAATACAGTAAAAAAAAATTGATCCCTTGCTTAAATTCTATTACAAGACCTGTGTTAGGAGCTTTCTGTATCTCAGCAATTGCATGGAAGAGCAGTTTTTGAGTTAATTAAGGCTTATGGAATTTTTAAGTGGGTCAGTTTCATCTAGTATCTCTTAAAATATTTTGACAATTTTAGACCTAAATTATCAGTAAGATTCCAAGTAGTCTTAGAAAGTAGGAGGTCATTGATCCATTTTCCTGGCAAACCTAGAGAAAATCATGTCTTTTCAGTTTCCTTTCTCATTTGTATGAATCAACTTCACCATGCATACTAGTGATTTGACTCTTTCCTGCTATATCATGCAAGAGCAATACCTTCCCTGGAACCACTGATATAAAGAAATCTCTACCCAAAAAAACGTAAGGATATAACATGGAAGGGGCTTTTTAACATTTTCTTTTCTTCTCTTTTTAATTTGGGTGAAAATCATTTGGGGAAGCCATATTTTCAGTAGAGGAAAAAAGTTTTCAGCTATGCAATAATATTATGTATTGTTTATCAATCTATTGTCTAACTAGTTTTGTTTAAGTTTTGGCTTGTTTCTTTTGATTAGTGAAAGCGTAAAAATTCTGGCAGCAGTTTGGAAAGAAAACATTTGGTAATGACTTTTGACACTAGAATTTTAGAAGTTGAACTAAGCTAGTTTTCAATACCCAAAAATACATAATTTATTTTTTCTAATGAAGTGGTGAATATTTCTATAATATTTTCAAAGTTGGAAAGAAAATACTCATATTTAGGGCCAAATGTTTGTATATTACTGCAAAATGACTCCAGAGCTATCCATGCTACTGTGGGGTAGCATGAGGACAGAGGATACATCCACGAAGTACATTTTTTCAGAGGCTGCTTTGAATCACAGTAACGTAGATAAGAAATGGTTCCGTAATCTAGAGCCATTTTTTCTCAGCACTTTGTAACATGACAGGAAAACTTAAATATAGCTGAAAAAATCCTTTATGACTCTGAATGGTCTTAAGCTTTCCTTGGTCCACATCAATTTCTTTCAGTAACGTGAACTTGGAAAGCTGTTGAATGATGAATTTATGAGAAAGCACTATTTGTGGCATGAGTTGTGACAAACAGGGCATAAGGAACAGGGTCTTACTCCTTGTGTAGTCCATGCTCAGCCTGAGCCACGAAGAAGTAGGAAGAACAGCACTCAGGTTAGGAGTGATCTCCGCAAAAGCAGCTCCCATCTGAGCTGGTCATCTTAAGCTTCTCTTAGAGCCATCAGGCACTTCTAGAGGAAGGTTTGCCTCTTCCTGCAGTAGGAGCCTGTGAGAGTTCAGATGGATGAGTACCTTAAAGTGGCCTTTGCTTCTTTCCACTGTCTATAAAAGAGCTTAGTGGTACCAGCCCAGCAGCAGATGTCCAAAGGCCTGTCTGGGTAGTCCTGTGGAAGGACATAGTAGGAAAAGCTATTACCTTAGCACTGTAAATACTGGCCAGCATGACAGAGCTGGTGATGAGATGGGACAATATATCTGCACATGAGCATCATCAGAGATTGCTTCCTTCTGGAGGAATGGTGATGGGGACTGTTGGAATGAACTAGGACTTTGAGTTACGGATTTCCTTTCCTGAGGTCATCAACACTCTAACCTTTTGTTACTGCAGATTTCAATTTTCATGATCCTAGACTATGCCAGCTTAAGAAAATATTGCACTCAGTCCAAGAGAGAGCTCTTTTTAGGCAACTAGGATCAACTTTCATATACAATTTTAACGAACATGATAAAATAAATAGAAGTATAACCATTATTGAAACCATAATTAAATAAATAAATAAAAAGAAATTTAACTACCCCAAAATATATATAACTTACAATGGTCAAAGCCAAAATGGAAAAAAGCAAGTCTGACAAACTCCTTTGTAGTCAAATAGCTGTGCAGAATCTGCATAATACCTAGACTACATTCTGATGTCCTTGCTTTGTACTGAGATAAGTCAATATGTGTCAGTTAATGACTGAGCCCTTGGTAAGAAGAGTATGTATAGATACATATATCTATGTATATATATGTACAGATAGTTTTCCTTTTGAAGAATTCAGATTAACATCTGGTGCAAAGAAATTGACCTAAATTTCTATATCGTATCAACAGTAGCCTAAAAATATTTCGGAAAGTAAAAAAAAAAAAAAAACCCAAAAAAAAACCCCAATGAAAAAACTGCAAATGAGGATATTGAAGTTTCTATTAATCATGGGGGGTTAATTTTTTTTTTTTTTCCGCTTCTTAATCTGTTCACAGATTATCTGTGAAACTTTAATCTTAGAAGTCTTCAAGCTGTGCAAGTTTTTTCCCATTGTGATGTCAGAACTGATCAGATGTGATTGTTACAAAGATCCACTGAGGAGTTCAGCACTAATTGTTAGAAGATGTCCATGCTTAAAAAAATTAGGCCAGTGATTGTTACCATACTGTTAATTTCATGTACTGTTTAAAGCATGTTTTAGTTGTGGGAATCAAGTGTACTTTCTTGATGAAAAATACTTTGAGGAGCTGTAGTTTTTCTTGGTGTTGCAAAATCTTCTGAGCTGTAAGTGAAACCATTAAGAGCGGGAAGGGTTAATTGTATGGGAAGCCTCGTATTCAAATACTTCTCATATACGAAATATATGTCATGCTAGAAAATATTCTATTGTCAATCCAAATAGAACACAAACTAAAATGAGATAATTGGGAAGGTGCCCATAAAGTCAGCCTGAATATATTATCACAAGTATATGTGAGATAATATTTGTTTTAAAAAGATTCTATGGCACTGTAAACTCAGTCTCATTAGAGACTGCATTTAAAAGGCTTATAAAGTTACTCATTAATGTTATCTTGTTGTATCTCCACAGCTTTTTCATTAAAGAAAATTCAGCAGAAAGCATTTTCTCCTGATAGCAGGAACCAATTTGCAATAAATGTTCTGGAAACCACTAGGGAAGCCATTACTGAGGTCTAATAAAAACAGACAAGCGTAACTTGTTCTATATTTTTGTTTCAATCACATACAGATGAGACCCCGCTCTCCACACCAACCGCAAGAGACAGCCTTGACAAACTTTCTCTAACTGGGCATGGGCAACCACTACCTCCGGGTTTTCCATCTCCTTTTCTATTCCCTGATGGATTGTCCTCCATAGAGACCCTTCTGACTAACATCCAGGTAGGCCTTTTTGTAGATCAGCTTAAAGGGATTGAGAGGAGCCAGTTGCAGATTTGTCTAAATTAATAAAACCATTCTAGCTTAATCAGTTCATAAGATTATTTGGATCAACTAATTTACTGAAACTTTTTAGTAATTTAGGTTTTAAAGGAACCACAGCAAACAAATGAATTTAGAAGCTGTCAGATACAGTACATAAAAATACAGATTGTATATTAAACCACAGCAGAAAATTCAATGTAAATTACATTGGTGTGTTTAACAACATTTGTCTTCAATGCTCTTTTTATTACAGGCTAATGAAATGTATCTTACTGTTTAACTTTATCTCATTTACTAAACAGAGAAAGAGTCCTTTAATAAATAGTTATTTCAAATTGCTAGAGTGGCATGGTGAAAATTATGTTTAAAGCTATTTGAAATGTGTCTCCCATAAAAGCATTTACAAAAAGCACTTCTTTTATAAATAAGCTCATTTCTCTTAAAGTACTGTCTTCAAAGAATAGACTTCAAAGGGTATTACCAAATTTTATACAGATTTCCTATTTGGTAGTTACAATGTCTGTTATGTGTACAGTAGAGCTGTGTTCAAATATTAGTATTATTATTATACACTGTATATAGCTTGAAGCCGAGTTGTTAGTGTTTCATATTAGAATTAAGAAATTTTTTTGTCCGCAAATTCAGTGATCTTGTGTTCCCCATATGCAAATTTTGCAACAATATGGTTGCATGTTGCATGCAGAAGCGAAACGATAGTGGCAGAAATAATACAGCCATATTGCATATTCCAGATAAGTCTTGTCTGGGCAGCTACCAAGTTCTAATTTGTCACCATTTATTTCCTGCTCATTCCTGCAAACACAGAAAATCAATTGTATTCTATCCAGCAAAGGATATGACGGAGTAGGGCCAGATCCTGCTCACTTTTCTGTCTGAAGCAATCTCACTAAAGTTTATGGCACTTCAGAATTGTTTTATGGAAATTATATGAGCCATTCATTAGTTGTGTTTTGAGGTCTAATAATGGAAAAATACTGCTGTTTAAGAATTAAATATTACCATCTCAGCCTGGTCTGAAAGAGCATATTTATGATTCCTTTTTGCAATTCTGGGACTTAGCATCTTGAAAATTTTAACCATGAACCAAGGCAATTTGATAACAGCATTCTTGTAACGTCTGCTGCAATCTGTAAAGATTGTATTTTTTCTTAAGGCAGAAATACAGTTAGTAATGTTTTAGCTGTGCATATATGTACAGAAAAGTTCTTAGTAATTTTTTTGACAAATGTCTGCTCTCAATGTCTCTAGACAGCAACCTAATGAGCAAAGCATTCAGCATCAACAGGTTAGCTAATCTCGTGATTGAATATGAGAGTGCTGCACTACTTCAGGATAAATGGCCAGGATTAATTTGCCAAGAATGCATTCAGTTTTGTTTTACAGAAAATGTAAATGTGAAATTCGGTCATCACTTTTTTTTTTAGTACTCTAATCTTACCTGGAATGAAAAGGTAACATCATAAACAAACCAGAAACTTTTTCATGCCTTCTCTCATTGTGCTTTTGTACATCCTGTTCCTTACTTTGAGATTCCATATCATGACAAATCATCTATTAGGGAAAAGTGGTGGGACATAAGTCCTTTTGGATTTTTTCAGTTTGTCTCCACATCACAATACATGTTTTTGTCAGATTTCTAGGAATCCTTTCATAATAGTATATGAAAGGCATTTCCCACCCTCCCCCGTGCTCCAGATTTAATTTTTATTAGGGCAACATTAGAAAACCACTTCATCAAATAAAAAATAAATACAATTAGTTGATTTTCCCATCTGTGTAGAAGTTGACTTTACCAGCAGTAAAGTACATTACAATATCATATGGACAATAGTGGCAATTTCGTTAATCAGTGCCATTTAAAATGGTTTCCAAATTTAGCCACTATTGCAGTGAGAGGGGGCTACCCCATGCCCACAAATGAGTTAGATACTGTGATACTGACACTTCCCAAACAGAGTTTTAGGGATTTGACTACAAGTTCAAATTTGTTGATGGCATCTGTGGAAAGAGGCAATTCTGTACCATGGTCCCTGATTGCAATGTAATTTGTGACTTTGCTAGGATATGCATAAGTAGCACCTGAAACCCATGATGCATTTATTACCTAAATTAGAAGGACTCTTTTCACTGGGTAAATGGCTCCTTGCTGTCCTTTGGACCTAATGAATTTTGCATGCCTTTCAGTAGAGATGTGGTTTCCATGGGGAGGTGGACCAGTGTGATAACTCACTGTTCTCTTGTTGCATCAGTGGAGCAGGTCTAACTTCCTCGAAAAGGTCATCTGACCTACAGCCCATTCCCTGCCTTAAGTACTGAGGTGCTTTTGAAAGAGAAAATAGCAGAAATCCAGCCAATGGCTTCATGAATGGATTTGTTAAACGCTACTCTTTTTTCTCCAGGGTCATTCATGCTGAAAATAGGGGGGTGTCCTTTCACTGAAAGGGTATATGTCTGCTTGTGAAATGCAAGTGTACAGTTTTTGTTAGGTAGTGGGTCTGGGAATCATCCACAACATGCCACATATGGTGCTGGAGGTAGCCTACATTTTAGGGATATGTTCATCACAGGAATATATAGGCATGGAGCTTCTGGCTACACATATGTGCATGGACTTGAGAGTGGATGTCTCTGCCATACTCCTCTTCTGTATATTCAGTTGTGTGAGGTGCAGGATCCGGAGGATCTGAATAATATAGACTTTGAGGCCTCCAAAAAAGGTTGTAGAGACTGTCCTGGTTTAAAATAGAACAGAATTAGGGTGTTGTATGGGCACAAGGAGCTCAAATGACCTTTACCAAGGTGAGAAAGATCCTAAACCTTATCATTGGAACAGTGCTTTTTGGGTACGAGAGCAAAGATTTCTAAACACTTTTGTAACTTGAAAACAAATGTGCTATAAGTCCTGTAGATGCTGATGAACTCAGGTGAATTTGTTGCCTAACTGTAATTCTGTTGTAGAAGTCTGAGTCATCCTTTAGAATTGACCTCTGAACACAAGTGAGTCTGTTTCTTCCATCCATACTAAAGTTAAATGGATAGCCCTGATCACGAATTCATAATTTTAGGCAAACATTAAACAAGCTTATTTGCTTCTGCTGTCACCAGTATGTCTTTCTGTATACCATATGTATTTTAATTCTCCATAAATACTTCTTTAAGCAAAATATAATGTTTAATTATTTGTACGTTTAAAGTGGAGATAATAATATGCAATACCCAGAATAACCAATGTTGTTCTTGCTGGGGACTGCTGAAATACAAACAATAAACTATAAAAGAATATAATTAAGCAAATACACACATTAAAAAAGGAATAAGATTGGAAACGTTTGGGGGTTTTTTATTTGGAATTATATCTGCATATCTAAAAGGAAGAGAAAATAAATTTCCCCAGAGGGCTTAAATCAAGTGATATGTGTGTTTTTTCCCAAAGTGTATTTGTAGATTTCTTCTGGATTAAATGCTGGAAATGTATGTGCAGTTGCAGGGAGGATGAAGGGTGAGGGAAAGTGAGTCACAGCAAAATGCTGTGTGTGTGCTAGTGAGAAGGCTAAAGATGTCTCTGTACCCCTCACATAAGTTTACCGTTTTGAGTCATGGCCTGATTATGCCAAAGTATGTTACAGCCATGGCCTTTCATGATACTACAATATTCTTGGGTAGTAATAATGTTCTTTCAAGCTTTTAGAGTCTGAATCTTTACTGTACCTAAGCTGAATCTCCATTAATATCTAAGGGATTGTATAGTTGCACCATGATAGCTGTATTTTTCTATCAAGACTGTGTTGTATTGACATATTTTTGTTGCTAAATATTTTTAAAGAGATGCCTAAAATAATTTGCAAGTATCCAGTTGATATTAATAAAAGCACTGCATGGTTACCATCTAAATTCCCCTCTGAAAACAAAGAAAACTACTAGCTTTATTTCTGTGAGTCTCCTGCACTGTTACTATCTATGACTAAATACTAAGAGAAAAATACTGCAAAGAGTGGATAAAGTGAAAAATCACAGTTTTACTTCATGAAAAGTAAATTTATTTTATTTATCTTCTAAAATTCAAGACAATTATTTCATTTTTCACAGAAAGTAGTAATGGAAAAATGTCATTTATCCTTGTGTAATATGCCTTTATCTGTGATAAAGTATTCAATCTGAGATATTAAAAAATTGTCTTTCAGGAGTCATCTCTAGAGATACTCTAAATGTTGTCTTGCTCATGGTACTTAGTCACTAGTCAGTTATAAATAGCAGATAGTCAAAAATTAACATGTGAAGTTAACTAGAATTGTATGTATAGATACATATTTTTTTTGTAGAGCCTTTCACTAGATACTTTTAATTATAAGAGCATACAAATTATATATATATTCCTGACTAAAAGAGAAGCAATGCTATCTGAAAGTGTTTTCGCCATGAATGGCTAATACTGCAGAAAGAAGCCCCTGAGCTCCAACCCTCTGGAAGTTGGGAGGTTTGACTAGGAAAACTTCCTTGTGCGCACGCCCTGATCTTCTCGTTTGCCTTTTTAACTCAATGTGGGCAATTGTTGGAAACAGGATATGATCTTCTAGATAGACTGTCAAACTAATTAGCAAGGTCATTTTGATGTCATCTATAAATGTATAGCTGAGTAAATTCTGTTAGTTGGAGCACACACTTATAGATGCAGCTAGAAACGGAAGGAGCTTCTATATACCCTCCCCTCCACCCCTTTTAAAGTAGGCAACACATTATTTGCATAATTTAAAAATAGTGATGAGTAATACTGGTTTTAAGACTGACTTGAGGTTTGATATGTGTTTAGTTTCTGTAGGATCATGAGGCTGCCTTTACATGATGGTGTTTTCAGATCAGAGAATGGGAAGAAACTCATATATCAACTTAGCCTTGTGTTTGGGACAGTTCTAAAGGATTTGTCAGTGGAAAATACTAAAACAAGTACAGGAAAGAAAACAAACCAAATCAGAATGGTCTGTAAATCTCCAGGGAATAAAACATCCATTTTTGATATTTACACTGAAATAAAAATTAAGGATGACACCGAGAAGAATGACCTGCCATGCTTAAAGCCAGGCTCCAGATAGAGCCATACTGTATTAAAAACAAATCTGGAACTTGAGCATGTTCACTGCAATTATCGTTATCCAGCCGCCATAACATCTGACCTTCCCTAAAGAGAAATATTTTCTCTTTGTTAATGTCCTGTGTTGCACTGCATTTCCCATTGTCATTGGCAGCATATTGATTTAATATCAGGTTAGAGGATTAGCCATAGCACGTACAAGTTGGATATACTGTATTTTGTATAATCTTCCACAGCTGATCCACTGGGAGAATTAATAGAATTTCATGCAACTCTGAAATTGCTATTCCTGTTCCAGGGGGCACTGATGATTTTTCAGATGTTGTACTTTCTTAGTTTTTCTCATCCTCTTTTGCACCGCATAGAGGGAGATATTGAATGATTCCAGTATTTTTGCATTAGTGTTGTCATTGGCAGCAACAGCACTTTTGATATGCATCAGTTTGGCTCTAGTGCAGGTTTTTTTTCACACTGAATGCCTACTGATGTGCACTGATTTAACTTCTAAAAATGAAACTTAATTTTGTGTAGCATATAAGTAGTCCCTAGTGGATCTTGGCTCCAAAAAGATAATATTTTTCAGACATAATCAGCAGCAATAGGTAATGTATTACCATTAGCTATGTTAGCAAGTATAAAAAAAGGAAAGACTGGGGGAGGAAGTGTGGTGCAGAAATTCAATAGAAAATGTAATATTCTTTTAGCTTCATACTTTGCAGCAATTCTTTATATAAAATTACACACATCAGTGTTACACTCTAGTGTTATTCTCCATGTTTATTCATAATGATTGTTTCATATTTAAAGAACACCAAAATATTGTGTTTTGTCAGCCAAGGACGATAATAGTTTAATAGTAATTTATTTTAAACTGCTACTGATAATACAACCAATCAACACATTAAGTGATGCCAACATTGGCATCTTGCTAAATAATCTCTAGGCTTTGCACCGAGAGTACATCTTTCAAAGATAAGTCAACAAGAGCAATCAGAGCAGAAAATTAGAATTTGGTATCTTAGAATTAAAATACAGCTAAACTAAAGTTTTAATTGGGGTGATCTAGAAGGGCACTTGATGTAATGATCTCTTTCATTTGTTACTAATTGTTTGTTCCTGATGAAGAAGAAACATGTACATGAATGTAGTTGAATTGAGTAAAGATGGCAGTTGCTTTAGCAGCTTGATTTTATTGTTAAACAAGATGGATTTTAAGAATTTGGGAAGACAGTCTTTGCAGCTTTAAACTTACTAGACAATACACTTTTCATGAGCAAATACTTTCCATGTAATTTCTCTTGATCTGGTTTATTTATGATTTGGATGAATCACATGTTCCAGTAAGTGATGAATAGGAGGAGATTAAAACATTCTAGAGTTTAAGCATAAGCCAGAAGCAGGTATTGATAAACAATTCCTACTTCAGTTTCTTACTAATTCAAATGCCCTGAATGTAGGAGAATATGGCCGTGGAAAAGGGACATAATTCAAATTAATATTAGCTTCTGAAAAATAGGTTTTGTACACTTTCCAAATACTTCAAATTGTACTTTGCTTTGCATATGTATGTAGAGCTTTATATGTAGCTTTCTTTGTTTTTCTTTAGCAGTTGTTCAGGTTTAACATTCAACCCAAAATACCTTTGTGATTTAGTTATTTTACAATAGCGAAAGAAAACTGCTAAAACTTTAAACATTTTGTGAGGACGTCTGTTGTGTTACCATTGTTGCCATTTTACCAAATGTGGTTCTGTACTTACGTAATGTATATCATTTTGCTGACCATCTGAGCCTTGCAGTCAGAAGGTGTTGGGTTCTTTTAGCTTCCATGGACTTCGACAGACTGAAGTGTAACAGAGCTGCAGAGCATTAAGCTCTGAACAAGACAAGATTTGAGGCAACGATTGATTTTAGAAGGAGGATGAGGAGTACTGAAAATAACAGGCTCTGAAAACTGTACTAAAAGAGGAATTTGAAGGATACAAATTTTACAGCAATCATTGACACTGGGAAGGCTAGTGGGATAAATGTGCAGACTAACACTCAAAAAAAATACTTTTTCTATTTCTCAAATATCATTATACATGCTGCTTTTTCCATTCTTTTTTTGGAGTTATTTAATTCAAAAAATTTTGAAAAAAGACATGCAACCCAGAGTCCAGTTTAGGAAGCGTGGCTGAGGGGTGAGGAAGCTTGTTTGGGAGTGGGGCATCATGGTTTTATGTGTGAAACCAGATCTTGAGTGTGAGCCTTATATCTGTTAGCTAAATGTTTCCCTAGCAGAGCCATTGGGGAGTACTGTTCTGTCTCTCTTGTTGGCATTGTTTTGCTTTATATCAGTAATTAAATCTCTGTTGGGTCAAATTATCTCTATGGTGAAGTTATCGGGAGTCTTGCCTAGGATATAGGAGAGTTAGTTTCATATCCATGGAGGTTCATATTTGAATATCCATGCTTAATTGTCTACTTTATTGTGATAGCTTCAGTAGGAGAGATTCGGGTGTAGACTCAAGAGCCTGATGGCCAGGCTTTTGGAAAATAGAAAAGGACATTTGCATGTTCATTTGTTTCAATTCCATTTCTCCTTCTATTTTGATGCCCTGTGTCAGTGTCCTAACTATCTAGTTATTACTATTAATAATACACTATTAGCTGTGCCAAGATCATCCTATTTCCTTCCAAAAGAAGAAGGAAGTTTGAAGTTGGAATTCTCAAAAGAAGTTTAGAATAATCTGAATTATTATTTCCTGAAACACTAACAACAGAAAAAAAGGTAGACTTTGTATCAACCACCTCATGTCAAGAAATCAAGAGATGCTTGTGTTTTGTTTTTCTGCTGTGAGATAATAATCACACAAAGTGAGGGAACAGACTTGTTAAAGCAGAGATATCTTCCTGCTTTGTGACTGTCCTTTGCTTAACATCCCAGTATAGCTATAGTCCATGGAAACTCTATGATATATGCAAATATTTGAAATTAATAGTTATTAACAAGGATGAGGAGCAAAATGGCAAGACTTTAAAACAGACTTTCTCCCTCAGCTAATTTCCATTGGCTTGAATTGAATTGGTGATTGAATTCTGTGTATGGTGTGACTGTGAGACTGCCAATTTTTTAGTTTTCTTTAAAGTAATAAACCTATTCCTATACGTTTTTCACATTAGTTATATGCACAGTCAGAGGTGAGTTTGTATTTTCTGGGAAAACCTGGCTTCCAGAGTCTTAAATACTTTTGTCCACCTGTTAAAGTTAATTCCAGTTAAAAATTGCTGTTGATAATAGGTAACTTTGATCCTGTGACAGAATTATTTTATTTCTAAAATCTCATGTGACTATCAAGTAAAAACAACAGTAGTTAGTTATTATGTCAACTGTTCTAACATTTTCCAAATATTATCCAACTTTATCTCTGAACAGGGTCTACTAAAGGTTGCTATAGACAATGCCAGAGCTCAAGAGAAACAGGTCCAACTGGAAAAAACAGAGCTGAAGATGGAACTCTTCAGGGAACGAGAACTGAGGGAAACACTTGAAAAACAGCTGGCTGTGGAGCAGAAGAACAGAGGTATCTTGCTTAAGCAGACATAAACAACTTGTAATTTATTTTCTTAGGAAACTATTTTCTATCAAACACCTGTATTTGTTCAAAAATTTACCTCCCTTAAATCATGTTTTGTCTCAGGTGACTGTAATGAAGGGTGTTTTATAACCTGCCTAATTTTGTATAGGATCTTCATGAGACTTGGAGCAAGGACCCTCCTTTTTCTCAACATTTCTCTTGAATATTGTAACATCAGTAATACAAAAGCAATTATAAATACCCTAGGTGCTGTTAGAGACCTTTGCAGGTTGTGATCATTAGGAAAAGGGACAGCTAGTTAATACAAAGAGAATTTGTATCAAATTTAAGAATCTGCAAGTTTTTAGGAACTCTGCTCTGTTCTTATCGTGCATATTTAGGCAAACTGTAGGTAATAAATATGAAGATAATGGTAATATATGAGCTCTTTATAATGCATAGTAGATAAAATACATGTTTGTAGAAGCAACATTTAAGGTTCTTCTTGATGAAGCGGAAACATTAGTATCATTTTTAGCGTTAACATCAGTCCCTGTAAAGCCTGCTAGAGATTTTTATATAATTACATTGATAGTGAAGGTGAGGCAGTTTGCAGTGATTTGCATTAACTATTTGCATTATGAGCATGTTTCTGTCTTTCTTTATACATCCATTTCTCTGTCTCTGTATGTCTCACCCTTTAATAGTGCCTGGTTAGTTTGCAAGGACAGCTAACCTCTGGGACTCCCTTGCTGTTTCACTCAGACCGTGACAAGTCAGACGTGTATTTTTGCAGGGCTAGAGTTACAAGTCTCTTCTTGTCCAGTTTAATTTTCTGATAACCACCTAAGCAGAGAATCCCAAGAACAATTGAATTCACAACCAATGTCATTATGCCTTAAACTAACATGCTAGCAGTAAGCACACAATATAATCCTGTTTCATGCCTTGACCCATTAAAGGATAGGAATATCACATCATTAATTACACTTTTTTTATCTTTTGAGAATACATTTTGAAAGACAATTGCTATTAATGATTATCACACCTCTGCAATGAGTCATCCCTTTGTCCACAACTGGTCTATTCTGCTCAATACAATTATATTACTTACATTTTTAAAATAGTTTGGTAAAAGAGTAAAGTAATTTGGTTAGTCTTCACATCTTTCTCACGATTGTTCAAATATATGTTCCCTTTTAGTGTTGTGCAATCATATACACAAAAGAAAAAGTTTGGGGGGAAGACCCATCTGACTTTACTTTAGTTTTGCCATCTAAAAATTGTCTCATTTTAAATGAATAGAAGTTCTCTTTCTGAACAATAAAGAAATAAACTTGTGTAGCCTGTTCTTAGATAGGTAGGTGGGGTCAATTGAATAGTGAAGACTTCTTTCTCTTTCCTTTAACTCCAGAGGTCACATGGTTGACTAGGCTGTGCTAGACACATGCGTTTTGAGCAGTTGAAATTAAGCAAAATGAATTTAACTAGAAGTTGTATGTCAGAAAAAACATGGGATAGTCCCTTATTTTCTTCAGGTTACTGAAATAATTGGCAATATTATTTTCAGCATGATGCATTACCTGCTTTTGTATATGTATCCCTCTAATGATGATCTTGCACTGGGGAAAAGAGTCAGACCAAAGAGGAATGGATTTGAACACTTAATGGTGGTATGCAGCAAAGCAAATATAATGAGGATGACTATCTCTGCTAGTGGGTACTTCTGTATAAAAGAAAGGAAAGTGATGGATTATGCTTTAAAATTAACAGATCAAAGTAAGAGAGAAAAAATATGGCCAGGTTGTAATTATTGTGAAAATTTATTCTTCAGTTAAAGGCAGAAAAATGCATAGGAGCCCTTACCTACCGTTAGTTTACCAGATAGAAAGTGTCATGTCTTAAAGAAAGTTTCACATGTCTTAATGGAAGCATGAGCAAGAAGGGAGAAATGTACCAGAATGCCTGCTAAGTGAAGAGATACTGTATGAAAATACTGAAATACACTTAAAAGCTGCTGCATAGAAACACTATCTCTGTGTCAGATAGAGGTCAAACCCTTTATGTGAAGGCGATCTTTAGCATTAGGCAACATCTATCTATCTTTTGCTCATCATGTTAATACAAGTCAAATATAATTTTCTTTAGTGGCTATGTATGAGTATTTTTGCCTTTTTTTGTGGAGCATTGGCTTCACTGATGCTGCTGTATGTTCTACAGAGCTGCTTATTTACTGTGCTGTTTCCTTCCTTCTTTTTAAATTTTCCAATTAGCAATTCCTAAGGCTGTAGGATGTGTCTCATCAACTGGTGAAAGTAGGATAATATCTCTTTTGTGAGCAGCTACACAGTAAGGGTTTGCTAATTCTGGCTCTGACTGCTGTAGTCACATCTACAATGTGTCAGCCATGATGACATTTTAATTCAGAAAGCAACATATGTTTCCTTCTCATTTATTGCAATCACTTTCAAAGTACTTATAATGAAAACATTAAAACCATGCAATGATTCAAAATGTATTTAGTTTAGCCTTTGCATAGATGCTAGATGTTCTTTGATAATATGAGCTAATTAGCCTGTAAAGTAGTTGGTGTTGTACAAAATGAGAAAGAACCAAAATTCCAAAGTCTTGGATGTAAATTATGTAGTTATTCTGACTGCAGGATATGTGCTTATGTTAATTTTGTGCCTGAACAGTTCTGTATAGCAGTACAAAATATACAAGATCATCTAAAAGGTGTTTCTTAGCATTTAAATTAAAGAGTAATAACAATGACAGTTCCCTTTAAAGTTTCATTATTTGAGTTTTGTGAAAGATACCACCATCACAGTCTACTATCCCTGGAGAGTATGTACTGGTGGAAGTATATTTTTGCATTTTCCAGCATTCATTGCTAGGCATGTACTAGTGATTACTTTGGAGTGAGATATAGGGCTAGATAGATCTTGGCATGCAAACCTAACGGTTCCTAGTATCTGGGTTTGGTAAGGATAATTCTTTTGGTGTGTGTAAAGAATTCTTTAGTGAGTAGTTTAGTAGGTAATTTTTTAGTTGGTGTAAAAATAACAGACTCTTCTGGAAAGGATCTTCCAGAAGACCTTAGGACAAAAACTTTTTACACGGACATCCATGAAAACTCTAAATGTGCCATTTAAGAACGGTTGGGGTGTGGCGGGGGAGATAGTGCTGTGCTTTACAAGTTTACATAGTTGCTTCAGAGGCCCACTTTGGTTTTAATGGAGTAGTAAAAATTGGTTGACATTACCCTTTTCCATCAGGAGCATAACCTGTGATATGTTCCTTTAGTTAGGGATCCTGCAACTCTTAATCTTTGTGGTTGTAAGTCACTGGTAATGTAGAAGAGAAAATTGTGATGGAGTCCCGTCCTGGACTTGCCATCATTTTCCTACGGGGTTTAAGCTGAAGAGATACAAAGAAAACATTTTTTCTAAATAAGGACTTTCTTTACCTAATTTCAAAATACTCCTTTCCTTACTAATATTTTCCCTCACATTTGACATGGCATAATAATATTTACTTGACTGGAGGATCCAGCACCATGAAGGATTTGCCATGAGTCTTTCAAGGCTAGATGGCTGATGGGGCAGGCACCAACAGAATGCAAGAAAGGGAAAAAGGAAAGACAAAAGGGAGATGTGGAAAAGGAGTAAATGTGGAGAAGAGACCAGGCACCAAGAGGTCAGATGGCTTGCAGGAAGCAGATCTTGGAGGGGAGTTAGAAGTCTCAGGGCCTTTCCCCAAGAAATGAGGACCAGAGAAGGGTGGGGGCTGCCCAGCACCCAGGCAGATGGATCCCCCTCTTACATGAGGGAAGCTACAGGGAGGCAAGAACTCCATCACTGTTTGTCTATTAACTGTGCTAGGGGAAATAGAAATGGTGAAATTAATTCTGAAAAACCACCTCACTCCAGAGACAGGGGCTTATTATGTCAGATGATTCAAAAAGTGCATCCCATTGCGGGTTTCCAAGATTTTCTGATTTGAAAATTCACAGATTCTCAGCTGTTTATTATTAAAAAAAAAAAAAGTAAAAAAGTCATTGCTTGATACCACCTACCATTTTCAATACTGTCAGATAGAACAGTAGCTCTTAGAATATTCCAGGGTAATTCCAGCAAATTTCAAGTAATTTAAATGGGTATTGTGTAATTAATCGATTTATATGAATGTTGCAGTTGTAGCATTTCTCAGGGCTCTTGATAGGTAATCATGCAGCCAAGTTTCAGATCCAAACTGGAGTACACTGATGTTATTTTCTTTTCACAGCAATAATTCAGAAAAGGCTAAAGAAGGAAAAGAAGGCAAAGAGGAAATTGCAGGAAGCACTTGAATTTGAGACTAAACGACGAGAGCAAGCGGAACAAACACTGAAACAGGCAGCTTCAACAGATAATCTCAGGGTCCTAAATGGTAAGAAGCCAATTTTTGCCTCTGTGTCATTAACTTTCAATTTAAGTGCCAAAAGAATCTTGTTATATTGAAAATTTATAAGATGATGGAAAGGGGGAAAGAAGAAAATCTCCTTTCTTTTCTTCATTCAAGTGATACCTCTCTCTTTATTGCTTTGTTCCTTTATATAGCATGTGCAAATAAACTCACTGGAGAGAATGTTCAAACTAGGACAATTTTATATTATTAGCTTGAGAAGTCAATTTTTTTTTCTTCCTCTTTTCTCCCCTCCTTTATGCTTGAAAAATCTATTGCTCATTAATCTTCCCAGTCTAACAAAAAATTGTCCTGGCCTCCAGTCATTGTTCAACATTAAAAAAACTGACAAAGGTTGATTGTATTGTAATTCAGCATTGGAGTAACAGGTTGTAAAAAGGGCTATAAGAATCAAATGAAATATGTGCCAGTCTTACCTTTCTATGTTTCTAGACTCTCTGACCCCAGAGATAGAAGCTGACCGCAGCGGGGGCAGAACAGATGCTGAAAGGACAATACAAGGTAGGAATTTGCAAAAGGCTATAAATCTAGATCTTGCTGTATGAGTTTTTCCTCAGCTTTAGACTGCTATTCAAGCATGTAGCCTACCATCTGGGCCACATCAAAACAAGTTCAAACAAGGTCAAGTTCATCTTGCTTGTTTATAAGAGAGAATATATTCTGTGCTGATAGATTTTCTTTAAATTAATAGGTCATTTCTGTTTATACAGAGCAATTAAAGAAGAATAATTAATTTGAAGCAGTATTGGGTTGAATCTCAGACATGCTGAATGCAGTTTTTGTGAATATGTGTAGTTTGATTTGAGTTAATAATGTTTTTAAAGGTACATTTGAAGCATCTTTAGCCTTTTAACTGTACAAATGGCTAAACTTAATGGGTAACATTCAAGGCATGATGAGAATTTCATAGCTAATAGTCAGTGGCAGTTACTGAAAGGTGTGTTTCAATAAGCTACTCTGAGCATTTACAATAAATAAGCTGTTTATTCCCATCTTGGATTTTTCATTTACCACATCCCATTATTTACATTTTAATAAAACAGATCTGCTGAGTAAATTTATACATGAAATACTAAAGAGAGCCATATTACTTCTCCCGTGAATCTAGATGTATATATACATTGCAAACATCAAGATATTAGTAAAGAGCAAATTTTGGAGATAGTATTTATATTATAATATCTATTCTTATCAGCAGGCTAAATCTACCTACATAAATACTAAACAATAAAAATAGCAATTGTTTTCAACTGGAAATGAAGGTGCATTTTTCAGAGGCAAGCTTAAAAGGATTAGCTCAGTAATCACACTCAATTGCCTTTATTTTGCATTTTGAAGTCAATCATCCTAACAGTATCATTTGACATCTTCTCTGTGTTATTTAATCACATTTTCTAACTTCCAAAGAGTTGTTACTGGTGTGCCACAAGGAGGCTGTAACAACAAAATAAAAAAGTCAAGAAGCTTTTAATGGATTGAACGTATAAACAAATAACAAATATGCAATAAGTTCTTATGAAAGACAAACACATATATATAAACAAAGACATTTAAAGCAAGTTATGTCTGCAAAGCCAATAACACAGAAGTTGGAATATGCCAGATTAAATGTTGCCTGGGAAGTGAATACATGTTATGAGGTCTGTTATTCCAGAATCCTGCCTTCCTTCCCGTAAAATAGATACATTATTCAAAGCACCATTTGACATAATTCATTTGGTGAGAATTCAGCCATTTTGTCATTTTGTTATAATCCAGACATTTTGTTACTTCTTTTGATGCGGAAATAGACTTCTAATTTCTTGGGAGGCCATGCACCGGTCGCTGCAGTACTTGCACTCATTGCAAACATTAATTGCTCCATCTTCAGAGCATTCTTGCAAGGAAGTGAAATTTGGTGTATTCCAATTTGATAGCTGGGAAACAGAGTCACAGACAGATTAAGATGACATATTACTTGACTGTCAAATATCAAGGACCTAATTTTTCAAGATACTGTGCATTTTTGGTGAAAGTATTCAGGTGGAATCAAATCACTGTTCCTGTGGAATTCAGTTTTGCTCACAGGCTGAAATATCAAGCTTGATACTTATATTTATAATATGAGCAACACAATTTTGGGAATATGTATTCTAAAGGACTTGTCCCAAACTACATAGGAACAGAATTTCAGCTTTTGAACAATAATTGTGCATTCTTTCCCAGCTATCATCTGCCTATTATTGCTCATTTAATATATTTCCATTTTTGCAATAAGTGAAATGAAGGATTTACAGGAGACATTCTCCGGAATGACTTTTCCTTGATTCAGCTGTCCAAGGTGATGCACATTAAAACAAAACTAAAATCTGCAGATGATTATTTAGTTCAAGGCTGGACCATGATATTTTCTGATTGTGATATTGAATCATATTGCAAAGGCAACCTTAATTCTGACATTTCCTTTATCTACTTTGCACTCTTAACATATAACTAAAGCAGAGGGTTTTTAAGAAAAAGCAAAGAAGAAGCAAGAAATAAAGTTGTCATGTCTTACAGTTTAATGTACTCAGCTCAGTCATTGTACGGCAGTTCAGAACTTTTAGATCTACCGCAATATAAAACCCTACAACATAAATGTAACTGTAGGAACATATTGTCATTGTAAATCAGTCATTATAGGGTGACAGGCTTCCGAAATAGTTCAAGAAACAGTTAATAGCAGGCAAGTTATGCCAAATGTCAGGACGCTGGAAGGAGGATTTCCTTCCACCATAAACTCCCTTTTCTCTGTGTTCCCTTTACTGTGCATCCCTGTGTATCTGTCTCAGTTCCTCCTACTTTTTTCCTCCTCCCTCCAATCCCACCTTTTGTCAATTGCTAATCTGACTCATTTCCTTGCTCTACATTACATTGTACTTCTTTTTTCCTAATTTCACATTCTTCCAGCATTCTCTTCTGAACTTGGTTTCATGACACTCTGATTATTACCTTAATTACAAGCTCTTTCTCTCTCAGTGACCGCCAGCCCCTGGCTCTGTCTGACCCTTCCTGTTGCCTCCTCTCCTTACCCAGTCATTTCAAGAGCTGCATTGACATTCCGTGTTACCAGCCTTCCCTGTTGCAAACCATATCTCCATCTGTACTGTCTGCTTTCCCTGTCTCCCTCTCAGGCTCATATTCCCTACAGGTTTCAGTACATTTCTGTTTCTTTTTGTGTACCTGCCTGGATATCAGGGAGGGAAGCACTCTGTTCGTATTTCAGTATTTAGCATGGCAGTTGTAGGCGGGAGTGAGGAGAAAGAACTGCAGGGAAAGAACCACTTCATTCCTGCAGCACTGGAATAAAGCATGCTCAGTACAGATGGGGCCCTTTACCTGCAAAACTCTACAAAAGCTTTCCAGTGGAAGAAACCTTTTTCCAATACTTTCTTGGATTTTGTTTGGGGCAACAAAGACCATATTGTCACAATTATACAAAATTTCAACTGTGTCCTTACATCTTATCTGTAAATGGTATTTTGTATAGTTTGGAATGCACTATAAAAGAAATATTATCTACTAATATTTATTATATTATATTATTCTATATACAGTATATTCCATAATTAAAAATATAATATCATCTCTTTCATCTCTCAGGTTCTGGGAAAAAAGTATTTACTAGGGAAATACTTTCTTATTCCTCTCAAAAATGTATCTGTGTCTCAGTATTGAAGCATGCCTGGGGTAATAGTCTTTTCATCCACAATCATTTTTCAATTTACTGTGTTGAGCATGCTATGCAGTTCTATAACTAAAGCAAACAAAGGTAGGAAAGCTGCAGTGCTCTGTAGGGAAGTGATATAATTGAAATACAAAGTGTAATTTCAGCATTTAAGAAAATATTATGCAAGAAAATCATAATTAAAACTAAAGATTTTGTTTACTATTTATTATTAATAAATGGATACTTGTCAACTTGAAGTTATATCTAATGTTGCTATTTTTAAGTAACACTTTGAAGAGTAAGGAATAGGACTAATTTAAGCGTAGAAGATAATTGCATTTGTCAATAGGGGGGTATGTTCTGTTCTATTTTTTCATCGTGTAGCGCTCATTTAGATTTGCTTTTAGTGCATGTAAAGTCTTTTGTAAAATGGGAGCGATAATAAAAAGGAATTTGAATACAAGACTATAAAAAGAAGCAATGCAGAGTATTTTAGGGTTGGGTTTGAGGTTTTTAAATACTGAGTAGATAACAGTTTGCTGCAATATCCATAAAATGTTAACAAATAATCATAATAAATAATTCAAATATGGGTCTCAGATGTACTTATGTATTTTTTAAGAGATACAAACAGATAGTAAGATATTAGGAACTGGTGTAGACACTGGTTTTAAATGTTTTCTTTGCTTCTGTTTTAAATAATAATAAAGCAGATTATCCTCTTCTCCATACATATTGTAGGTTCACTAGATGCCTATGCCTAGCTCCCAATCCGGTTTCCCAAGACCCCCTCATCCCACACAAAAAGGTACCATACAAAGATAATGTTTGACTTTTATAAACTGTTTTGTTACCAGACCTCTTACTAAGCACTAGAACAATGACATTTACTGCCGCTCTTACTTTTGTATCTCCATTGATTTTTTCTTCACTATCTGGTTACTTACCATGTGTTTTCCTGCCTACATTACTATGTTTTCTTTTCCTCTATATATCCCACATTCCCAATTTTCTCTCTCCCAGCAGTTTCCCTCCCAAGTCCTGTACCTTCATTTTCATTCCATTTAAACACAAATCACTTTATACATTATCTAAAACCCTCTAAAGGTATTCTAGTTCTGCACCATCTTCATCATTGACCATTCTTTCCTTGTCATGTTCCTGTCTTATGTTCCTTTTCCCAAATCACTCACAAATGGTTTTGTGCTTTTGTCCCAAATCTGTCCTGGTAAGAACAGGAAGATGAATCAATTTTTCCGTCTTTCGTGCTGCTATTTTTTTTTTATCTTTTCCATTTATTTCAAATTTGCTAGCAATTGCCTCAGCTTGTACATTTTCTGCTTTCTTCCAGATAATTTCCAGCTTCTACATGCCATCATTCCAGCTGCTCCTGAAATCAGCTCCCTCATTTTCTCCTATGTCTTCTTACCCTTCTCTGTTCCCTGAATTCTCAGGTCTAGCTGTTTTTTTACCCCAAATGTCTGTTTTTGTTGTGAGAGGCCCTTTGCATTTTCTGTGTCCTCAAAGTTCTTCCATCCTGCTCACTCTCAATCAAGTTTTTCCTGAGCTATGCATTTTCCTCTAGTAGAAAATTTCTTCTTGTCCATTGGTCAAATTTTCACACCTCAGTTCCTTGTTCTGCTGCAAATATTATTTTTTTCTTCTAGCACATTATCAGCCTTTCTCCAGATATGTTTGTTATCTACTCTCCCTGTCCCTTAGCAAAATGAAAGCCCTTTCCCACTGATGTCTTGCCTTTCTTTAGTTCTCCACCTCTTCTCTAGACTCATATTAACAATTCAGTTAAGCGTAATTCTAAGTGGTTTCAGATTATACTTTCCTGATATAAGAAAAAGACCCACTCAGCTACCATGCACACAAAACCTTCCAGGGCCATCTGTCTTTCTCCCCTCCCAGAAAGGACAAGGTAGGAAATAGAGATGTTGAACAGATCCAGGAATAGAGAAAGAAAATAACAGCAATTCAACACAGTGACTGCACGGTCCTGTATGAAGTGCCTTGTAAATCCTTTGAAGGCTGCTGAACAAGAGCAAGAAAGATCTTATGATTTAAATTTGCCCGTTGCAAGAACCTGGTGTGTGCATTTTGCGGCCCAGATATTAGGGGAAAGCTGCCCTGGAGTTGCCCTCCACATTAATAAAAATTACTTATATACAGCTTCAGTCATTTGAATGGAAACCAAACCTAAATTGTTTCTGCATTGGTTTGAAACTTGTTTAATCTATTTTTCAACAAGCAAAATCCATGTAATAATCTCAGCAACTGATAGTCCTTAATTCTTTCTTGTTATATTTGTGTTTGAAAGATGAGTATCTGAAGGACTTCTGCAATGAAAAGGAACTTTTGGTGGTTCTGTGAAGCTACTGCTCACAGTTCTATTTCTGATGTATAAATCTTGGACAAAAGTGCGTTGAAATATGTGATGGTATTTTTTATGATATCAAAAACTTTATTGAAAAAGGCCATTACCAAGGCTGTGAAGTCAAGCATTCCAAAATTAGGAATGGTAGAATTAAGGTTGTCTTCCTCACCTTTGTTCAACTGTCTTTGTGTATGTGTCATGATACAATCTTTAATTATATGATTAGATACTGTGTTTTTCACAATACCTTGTCTCATTCAGTGCAGAGGACAAAAATATAGGTGAATAAATGGATATGTATCCAATATTTTCTTCATCTTCAGTGGTCAGTGTGTGTTCTAATGCTTTATATAGTGCTTGGTTTATATATAATACTTCCATCATTAGACATCATGCTTTACAGAATAGTTGTGAATTATTATCTAAATTTCTTCCATATATTAAATCTTAATTTTGGCATTTTCTAACAGCTGAGGGCTTTGCTTCTCTAATGTCCTAGATAACTATCCTCTAGGGTTATGTTCTTAACAAGTAAACTACAAAGTCAGAAGTTTCACTGTGAGACGACATCTGAAAACCATATGGAATTGAATCTTAAGATTCACATTGATAAAGCTAACCAAGTAACTGATAAACTGTGATACCATAATATGAGCAGTGTGGCCTAAGGAATGACCATTTTGCTATGGGAGTTTTACAGATACTTGCTGAGATAAAGACAGTCTTGGGATACATTTCATGCTCTTGGGCATAGAATCTTCCTTTCATTTTTCTTGCAACCTGTATCACCTCTAACAGTGTCTCCATCAAGCTTTCTTTTTCTTGGTTCTCTCTCCTTTCTGGGTTCTCTATCAGTCTTAATATAAACTCTCAAATTTTATAATCATTTTCTTGACCCTTTTTGTCTCACACCTTTCAATGCGAGTTTCTTTTTATATACAGTCATAATTGCAGCCTCTAAAGTTTTGACTTCTAATGCCTAATATCCTTGTTAATCAAGATCTATATGTCTCCAGATACTGACTCATAACGCTCTATCTGTATGCCACATGTCCAGTTCCTCACCAAGATTTCTCCCTCCAAGAAACCTCAGATGACTCTACTTGACTTTCTTGCCCTATGTTCTGTCTCCCCTCTTTCCTTCTGTTCTCAACCACTGGGTTCTGTTCTTGCCTATTAATACAAATAATTCAGTCCCCCAACTTCAGTCTCAGTTATTGTCAGCCAATCATTTTTATTACTTCATTTCACAGTGTCTTCCAGTGCCCTGGTTTCTCTGTTTCTATCTATGTATTTAGCCAGTCTCAGTCGCCCCCAGTCACATTTTCTGTCCTTATTTCCAATTCCAATCACATCAGACTTCTTGTCCTAATTTCTGTAAATCTTGAGTATTTTTATGAGTTCATGTTTGTAGACTTAGAGAAGATTACTGTTGGCTGCTAATCATAGATAGGATACATTTTCCAGTGCACGACTACTCTCAAATTAACTAATGATTTTTTAAAAATAGTTTTCAATATCCTCGAATGACAGAACATTTATTTCTTTTATAGGGACATCAGTGTTCTTTGCAGCACCTTTAACTAAGATGTCTTCTCTTCATTTTCTCCTAATTTCTCATGTATTTTCTCCATTTATTTTCCTCATGATATTGACTGTGATGACCAGTGTTAAGTACATTTCTTTCATGTGTAAAGTCCTTTCAATAACTGCATCTTTCTCTCAGAGCTCCTATCTCCTATCTCTGCATTTTTGTCCATTCCTTTCCATGTTCCTTTTCTGTCTCCCTTAACCTAAAGCAATTCCATTTGCATCCATAGCTGCCTAAAGACGAGGTCATCCATCTGTATAATGCCATGTAAAACAATGGCCATATGTTCTCCGAAGTAGTAATTGATTAAACCTAAGAAAAGCACCTGATTCTTTATACATTTTACTAAGATTTTTCTTGCCTTTTTTTCCTCATTAAAACTCTTGCAACTGCTAAATGTCTCTCTATGGATATCAACTTGTAAATTCTGCATTTTTATTCAATTGACACTTGCTCATCAGCTATTCTGGTTTTATCATAACTTAGTAAGTACTGTGGATTTGTTGTTACTCATTTATTATTGCATGGGACTTCTAGCAGAAAGGTGCTTGGGTTTAGTATAGAGCCAGAATTATCAAATGAATGGATCAGGTAATTTGCAGAATGAAAATACGTTTTCATTTTCCTACGTGATATTCCTTCTCTGTCGTCCCATTTCAGCACTGTTTCAGCTTCTCCTGTGTTGTTGCTTTCTCATTTTCCTTCCACCTCTGTTTCACCTCCTCCCCTGCCAAGTACTACTTCTGAATGTCCCAGATATTTCTTAGTATGTCACTTCCTTGACCTACAAGGCAATGTGTGTGTGTGTAATCTGGAGCCATGTGGCTGCTGGTTGACCCAGGTGGCTGACTAGGAGACATATGCATTCTGAGGGATCAGTGACAAGACAGGAGATATGCATTTTCTGCTGGACATCTTGTTGCTGCCTCTTGGCAGCTGGGCAAATCAAACAGTACATGATGCTTCTCAGCAGCTGAAGGGCCAAACAAATGGTTTTTCAAACTGCAAGAGACCCACGGCCCACCTGTTGTGCAGGCCTGCTATAAAGGTTGAACATTTCAGCAGGGAAAAGAATTCAGGAGCTGGAAACAAAGCTGTCAGAAGCCTGGAAGGCAAAGGGATTTTTTTTTCTAGATATGTTGAATAACTGCCCAAGGAAACATCTGCTACTTAGCTAGGCTGTTTATGGAAACAAACAGCTGACTATTCTAGACCCATAGAAATATAAAAAGGTTCTGTGAAGCAGCAATGACAAAACAGTGGACTGACTTGTTTGGAGATAAACACTTCTGTGATTTTTAGGCCACTTAGCCTGTTAGTCCATTAGGACAGATTAAAAAAAAAAAAAAAAAAAAAGCAACCAAGCAAAGAACCTAATCATTTCCATTTAATTTGTCAATAAAAATTCTTTTATTCAGCTTAGGAGTCAGCAAGCACTATGAAGGCCTGCCAATGTGAAATAGCATGTGACTTTCAGCCATCTGACAGATAGCTTTTGCATTTTGCTTTTTACCTGGCTGATTATCAGGTTTCTTCCTTAAGTTTTCCGTTTTTAAGATTGCTGAAGGTCAGTAAGACAACTGGTTTCAATCTCTACAGTTTTGATTAACTGCAGGCATAAGAAAGGACTGTCTCTGTAATGTGACTGCTCTCCTTTGGGTTATTCTAGCACCTCTCTAGATAAGAGTAGTGATTGGAGGTACCAGAAACGTGTAGGAAACACAACAGGATGGAGCAAAGCCATTGTAGTGACCCACTGGGGAGTGATATCTGCTGTTTTGTTATTGATCCTTCTCTGCATGCCAGAGTTTGTCAGACGAATTGATGCATTGGTGAAAACGTATGCACATGCACTCTTCAATTATAGAAGCTGAAGGGTAGTGTGTTTTCTTCATTGCTCTTCTCTTTTGTCCTTCTTATGCTCAAAAGAAAATTTATTTTCCGACCTAGTGGTGGTCTTAAGGATGAGACACTTTTAGAATTTTAGTGTCTAACTCTCTGTGACATTTAGTGGAGCTGCCTTACTAACTCCCTTTCGTTAGTCCACCTGGTTCTATTTCAGTTTTGTTCGGTCTTCATAAAATATTTGCTGGTTCAACGCTGTTCTTATTTGCAGTAACACATAATGCTTCATTTTCCTTCTGATTAGTGTCTTAAACTTCAGTTGCTTTTTGACTCCACTGTGTAACACCTTGTATTAATGTCAGGGTCATGCACTTATTATTCATGTGAACAGTGCTATTCACTTCAATGAAATTATATACATAATAATAAATAACAACATTAATCTGTGTGCACCACCTTGAATTTCATTACTGTTGCAGAAGACATATCTCTGAAAATAGGTTCTCTTAATTTTTATACATTTTAGAAAGAGCATGGCTCTCTCTATGCACACTAATTTAAATATTTTATTTTATTTCTCCTAAGCCTTACTAGCTTTACCAGCTCACAAGTTTTAAAGACCCTTGTTTTACTGATTTTTTCGGCTTGACAGACTATCCAATATAGTTTAGCTTTTAAACCTAGATTCTATAGTAGACATTTAAAACATCTCATCTGTCTTTTACTGTTGATACAGGAATACTCAATGAGGAAACAGACGTTAAAGATTTATTTTGCTTCATATTTCATTGACCATGGTTAAATACTGAAATTATCTTATAATGCATGGAAACCAAACAGCAATAAGTATGTTCCCTGTCCCCCTGCCCAGGAGTCAGCACTTTGGCAGGTTTTCAAGCCAAGATAATCAATTAAAGACAACATTGATTAACTTAAACAGAAGGGGGTATTGATTGCAGGCAGTAACCTATAAATAGACAATTGTTTCATAGCGTTCATAGGTCATCGTTAGCTACACCTTTAAACTTCAAGGTATGTAATCCTCTTATCAATCACCCAAAAAGCAAAGGAAGGTCACAGAGTGAATATACAGTTACATATATGTTGCAAAGTACTCTCATTCAACTCTCTCACTCAACACATACTCTTACGTAAAATTTTTCACATTTTATTTGAAATTGCTATCTATTGCAATTTACGTCTTGTTTTATAGCTGTATATATATGAAGCTGATGGAAATCAAATATGTTCCTGACTTTTCTACTGAGATGAATGGTTAATCAATTAGATTTTCTTCCAACATGGTACTTTAGTTCACTTTTAAAGGAACTATATGTAAAATTAATGACTAAGCATGAACAGAGTCAAGTGGGAAAATTCAGGACAATAAGAATACTAAAAAACCCCCACACTGTGCTCCGAAGAGGCTATTAAGACTTTATATAGAATTGTTTTGACTTTCATTTTCATTCATCCTACATGTTCATCTTATTCAAAGAGGGAAGGATAGGATGGATGAATTCTTACCTAATATACCTCTGAGGTTACCCCAGTTGTCTTGCTACATGGGAAGGATGGGCACTGGAAGCCACCATCCTAGGTATTTTTGTTCCCATAAGTACTCTGTTCCCTTCATCTTCTCCCTCTGAAGATGACTGAAACCTGAACAGGCAGGTAGAACATATGTTTCTAGCATAGTCTCATCAGCTAAAAAATAAATAACATTTTCCTTTTTAGAGAAAGAACTAATAGGCTTGATATTTTTTTATAAAACAGGATGAAAAATTGATTAAAACAACATTGTTTCAGTGAAATGGTGTTTCTATAGCCTACTATGAAACAGGTATAAATAAAGTGGATTTCTAGTTCATTCACAGCTGAACTATAATCCTGAGCATTCTGAGGCTGGTTGAGGAGCTAGATCTGCTGGCTGTAAGCTGTTTATCAGTATTTGCCTCTACAGTGTGTAGAGAGCTGTCTCTTTTTCTCTTTCTTAATTTTTTTTTTCCCTCAGCCACATTTACTATATCTTAGACAAGTGCTGGAAAGTGAGATCTCATCATGGTAAGATGTGTCATGAAGAAGATTGTTCCTTGACATTAGTTTTTTAAACTCTATAAAGGCTTAAAATTTCCTGATGTTTGTGTATTATACCCATATAAAGGAATTTCATCTTTCAGTATTAGTGTTGCATTTTTCTATTAAATCCTTAAGACCTCAAATGAACAGATATCAAAATAGTTAATTATTTGAGATTTTTCTCAATTATTTGAGATTTTTCTCAATTTTTTCATGATAGATGCATTTCTTTTGTGACTTGTGTGTAGCATAAGGGAGACAACTCTTACACCAATATAACAGTAATATTTTTCAATTCTTCTGAAAGTACTGTGCTTTGGAGAACTAGTAATGTAGACTAGTAGCCAGTAAGTTACTTTATCCATTTAGCACACATGAGAGGAAATCTGTTAGGCAGGGAGGTCCACATGTCCTTCCTGAAAGGTGCTGCAGCTTGAGTAGGTAAAAAGAAGCATCCAATCCAGATTAGATTTCAAATCTTGAATTTCAAGTTCAATGAAACTTAAACCATTAAATATGAATGGTGGCAATCCTGTTCTGTGGCCCTTTTTGACTATTAGCCACCATCTGCATCCAAGAAGAAAAAATTTCTAAGCAAGCCATGTGAGCTAATCTACCAAGGAAGGTCATAATCAATTTCGTGTCTTATCCCTGCATGTCTGAAACTCTGAAATGAGGTTTTCAGAGAGAAGTTAAGATATTCTTATCTTAGCCTTAATTCTCACACTATTTAAAAAGTTGTTTGGTTGTCTACAAGTAGATGGCTTGTGCTATTTGAGATGCTCCAGTGCATCTGAGACATCTGCATCATGCCTCCAGAAGATTCGGGCCTTTCTGGAGCAGCATCTGGAAGCCTTACAGGATGTGGAAGGCTGGCTCAAATCATACCAGATGTTGAGTCAACCCCTTTTGCTCATTTAGAATGCCTTTGAACATATGACATTCTATGCTTGGATTATATTAAATGGAAAGTCATCATTATATATATTGAATAAAAATATATTTATTGCTATTTTAATTCTAAAGGGAAGGCCTATGCCACTCCTATCATTTTTACATGCAAAGATTCGTGAGATAATTTTGCTAGCTCTTGCTCTCCTGTTACTTGCGGACTAGCTTTTATTTAGCATAGCATTTGACTAAGATAGGAAAAAGTGAAATAGGGAGAAAAAATTGTGGTTTGTAATTATTTTTAAAGAAGCCCACACTGACTGATTTTCAAAAGGATCTGGTAATATTTACCATGTGTGACTCAAAAGCAGCTCTTTGGCCAAATAAATAAATGGTCCTGGATACGGCAGCGCTGACCTTTGCTAATAAGTCTTAGCGTATTCTAGTGCTTTCTGTGTTCTTCGGAACATCTTTGGCTGCTATCTGCACATTTAATAATAAAATCTTTTTATAGCTGCCTCCTTTTTCTCTCTGATTTGAAAAAAAATAATTAATTTTGGCCATGAAGCTTGCAAGAGTAATCATATTAAAAAAACAGCTAAAGAAGCAAATTTGGTCTTTAGCAGACATTCAACAGAAGCTATTTATCAAGAGCGTGTAATTCTTTTCAATTGCCAGTATAAATAAGTATATTGAAACAAAACAAAATTAGGCATCAAGCTGAAGGAAAGCATGTTTGTGCATCATAGTTCTGAGAAATTGTTTAAGGGCAGATTATTCATGAGAAAACACTAATTCTGTAAATCTACAAAAATAAGCTAGTCCACAATTACTTTCTTAAATTTTGGTTGTTTGTTTTCAGAGGAAACTTAATCTATTGTAATGTTTCTCCATGAATATAAGTTTTAGTAAATAGATACTTACTCATTTTTTTATTTGTGTTACTGATTCCAATTTTCAGCCTTGTGGCTGTCTCAGATAAATTGTTTTGAGCTATTCCAGGAGTAACTGGAAATCTACTAGAAATTTTATCATTGTAATATCTGAACAACTTTGCAGTCTTTAATGGATTTAGTCATCACACCAGGAAATACTCCTGTGATGCAGAACAAAGCAATTATCTCTATATCATAGAGGGGCAAAGGAGCTTGATCATGGATATATCAGAAATCTGGGGTATATCAGAGACTAAATCTTGCAAGAGCTAAAAATTTTACTCTGCCCTTCACGTTTTGCCCTCCCTATTATATGTTCTTTCATGCTTTCTCACTGTTCAGACATATGGAAAACTAGATGGAATTTACCAACTTGAATATCAGTGATAGGATTTATGTCCCAAGACTCCATGCTAACAGAATATGTGGAGCACATCATTTGTGCTTGCTCTGCGCTTGCTCAGACTGATGGATAACCTCTGTGAATATCAGGGTAATGACAAAGTGCACCTGGTCTAAGTCTTTTCAAGTCTTTTCTTAGTTAGACAAAGCTTTGAATATACAACAACATATGCTACCTAGCATTATTTGATTAATACTTGATTTTATATGAATGCTGCTCACATACCAAGTTGACCCTATGTATTCATCTTTTTTTAAAAAGACCTGACATAAATTCTAGATTCTGGTACTTCTACATAAATATAGCCAGTTTGGTTAAAACACCTTCCATAAAGACATTTCAAAGGTTTGAAGCTACAGTAGTGGAGAATGGATTATTTGATTAGTGTAGGTTCTACCAGCTTCCTAACCCAAAGTTACACTGAACTTTTTTTCTTCAGCTTTCTTGTGTACACACAAGCTCAATACCTGCTATACTTTTATTCATGGAAGTGAAGACAAACCAATATGAGCTTTCTGTGCTTCAGAAGCTGAAAGCATGTATGCATTACTGCCCTGTCCTTTTAGTGTTTCAGTCAAAAACACCAAGAAGATGTAACATTTAATTACACCTGAGCCATCAAATGCAAATCTGTCCACAAGTATGTTATGGCAACAACAATGTTTTATGTGGAAAGGTATTTTAGTGTGTTTCTTCTAAGAGGTGAACTGATGTTATGCCAGCAATGAGGCAATAGTATTCATTAAATCTTTTGATGTGATCATCCCTACCTATGACCCCTACAATAGTATTGAAATTACTGTCCCATTCATGACCAGGTAGGTGAAAGTTACTGAAGGAATGTAACCGAATGATGTCATTTCTGTTAAAACTTTACACAAATATTATGGGGAGATGATGACCATGAGATGTTAGTGACTGTGCTGGCAAATGCCTTCGATTTATGTGGGAAGTTATATATGTCCATGAAGCTGTATTCTGATCACATTAGGGATGCAGGCACCATTTCCAGTCTCAGGTCTTTGTGTTAGACTCACCTGCAAATCCATACTTCAGACCTGAAGGGTTGTGGTGAGTTCATCTTGTAAGCATTGCATGAGGGACTTTTTAACTGTGGACAACACTATGAGGATGCTTATTTGGAAGTATCACTCCAGTCGGAAGCATTTTGATAAGGAGTAATGCACAAGGTGAAGGGTAAAGCAAAACTTTTCAAGTACTGTGTTTCTACTTAAAAGGGAAGAGCCAGTGAAGGAATTAGAAGAGAGTGACAATTCAAAGAAGCAGACTAGGAAAATATTTTTGCCATACAAATTTGTTTATACAACTGAGACAGAAACTTTAGTAGGTGAGATACGAGGAGAAACATGATGTGAATTTATAGATGGAAAGAGGGATAGGAGAATGAGGGGCAGAGACTTTTTATGAGAATAAATTTAGACACTGTGTTGTAATGAAGAGTCAGAAGTTACAAACAAACAGGATTCCTTGATTTTGAACTTTATTGACAGACGAGATTAAAAGAGTAGTTCATAGTGACTAAGAGCAGTAGTAGTGGGGAAGATGAGGAATCTGAAGGGGTGAATGATTAACAGCTCTGTTTTTCTCAAACTAAGATTGTCAGAGCAGCGACACATTCACACAGAGGATCAGAAAAGCAGACTGAGGTTTTATGTCAGACAGAAGGGAACAGACTTGGAGTACAAAGGGCTGTGTCAATTGTCAACATGGATCTGGTGACTGAATTTCAGTTTATGTCTTAGACTACTCAGATGTGAAGTACGGAGAGAGAAACAATGCAAGGAAGATTGCAGCCCTCAGAGATTAAAACAGAAAGTTGAAGAAGAAGCAAAAAATGTCAAACTGAGAAAGATGTCAGCAATGTTGAGGGAGAATAAGAAGATCCCAACAAAAGGAGAACAATATTTGAATGCCAAAAGCTTTTTAGGAAATACCAGTCTAGAATCTACCAGATATGGTATGAGGTGCTAGTTCTAATATTTGTTTATATAGAAGTTGTTAACACAGACACGTTTAATAAAAGTTTCAAAAAATCAGCTGACTAGCAACAGAAATGATGGTCAAGGAAGAAGGTATTTCCCAGCATTTTGCAAGAATTGTAATCATTCATCCATGTATTTGACATCTTCTCAGCAAATTAGGAACATGGATGTATTGTAAGGAATAGGTAGCTATAGGAAGGTTTCATAGATTTTAACTTTTTATCAGTAATGTCTCTAAAGACATTAGGATTTTTATATTGAATTATTACTGTGTGAGTTCTAGAAATTTTATTGGGTAATTTTGCTAAACCTCTGTGGTAGTTACACTTAAGGATTTTGTTAATTGTGGTAATCAGCTTTCAAAAAATGTTAACACACGGCCACATTTTCTCTCCTTGTATTTGAAGAGAAAAACCTCCGTTTCTGTCAGATGCTATAGTATGTTATCGGATTTGTAATGAGAAATAAGTGATACCAAGTCATTGCATTTTAATATCTGATTCCAGATAAAAGATGTGTAGACAGCAAAACTTTCAAAGGGAGGTGCCTTCAGTTGGAACTTGGTAAACCTTCAGGGGAGGGAAAAGTCTAATATTATAAAGGGGCCACATAGTCTTCCATACCTTTAATCCTGCAACGAGCTAAGAAATATAGAGTGCAAGTGAGCAGATGTTCTTAACAGCCTTCTAGCAGCCTGTTTTTGTAAAGAGTGCCAGCTAGTGATTTTCACTGCTTATAGAAAACCTGCTTTGTATTGGTGTAAGTGTTAAGGAGAGCAAATGAAAATCCACCTCTATGTACTTTGTGAAATGAATGTATGTATATTCATGTTATGGAAAAAAAAGTATGTTATCGGATTTGGAGAGGATATTGTAACTCTTTTGCTAGAGCAATCTTTTTACTAAAGGAGCTTAAGCTGCAGAGAAAACACATTATACTTTGGGTATTGCATGTAATAAAATATGATTTAAATAGAAGATATTGAAATAAAAGTTTCAATTTAGGAGCTTGAGTGTATTGTTGCGAAAAGCCTAGTCAGTTATGTTTATAGATTCGTCTTTTCACCGAAAGAAGCGTAGAGATTCCTTATGCTTTATGCAAGTACAGTAGGTTTTAGATAACAGGATCAGATCCACAATTTGCTTTACTTAAAACCTACAATAAAAAATGAAAATAAATGCTGCCACCATACGAACTACAAAGGTGAAAAAATGCTGTATCTTGCATTTTCCTACCTCCTGTGGCTAGGGACAGAATGCAGACATGCCACAATAATGTTTTTTATTTCTACTGTTCAAACCATATTAATGAGAACATCATTTTGGAGAACTAATTATTTCTATTTGTCTTGTGTCACACTTTCTAATTCCCCTATATTAGCACAGCCAAAGCAAATTAATTGCTTTTCCAGCAGTTGAACCTTGTCCAAGAATGAGCTCACATTCCCTTCCAGTTTTGCAGTTTCTAGGAGTGCATTGTGTCAAAAATTTCTCTTGATACTAAACATAGCCCAGAGAATATCTTTGCAGATTTCTGTTGCTGCTCACTTGATGAAATTTATAAGTTTAAGTGACCCACTAGGAAAGATAAAGTTCTTAGCTGCAAGATTATACATCAAAACAGTTAAAGTGAAATTAAAATTAAATGAATGAATCTCACTGAAGCAAAAAAAGCAGTAATTAATGGTTCCCTTAATTGTCTTCATAAAATATTTGCATGGGTCTAATTTGCATAATTTGCATGTATTAATTAATCTTTCAAAGGAATTTTGTGCTGAGAGAAGCCAAAAAATCTCTTTGTTTTATTTAACATCTAATGAAATATTTATCTTCGTTAATGAACTTCTCATCTTCATTAAAATAAAAATTGCACAAGTTTGTATGTTTTAAATGTTTTTATAATTGAAGTATACAAAAAAAAATCTCTTCAGACCTACAGTATCTGAAAAACAAACACATTATTGCACATTCTGTGTCATTTTGACTGCAGCAACATTTAAAATTGGAGAAACCCTACTCCGTCTACCAAAAGTTTCCAAGGGCTTTTAAATTATTCCAATTTTATCTTCATTGATGATAATTTTTTGGTTTTTATATTTTAGAAATAGGGATGACAAGGTACGTATTTTGCTAGTTTTTATTATTTCCAACCTGTGATACCTAACAGCTTTCATAGAACAGATATTATGCATAGAAAAAGAGACTAGCATCATAGGTTGGAATTTAAAATACTGCAGGAGTTTGTACGTGTTATGGGGTTAGTGCATACTCTACTAGACAAACAGTTGAGGAAGAAAAAAAGACTTGGTGAGCTACTGCCTGGCATTTAATGATTGAACCTGAGGTAAGACTGATGAATGTAACTTACAAAGGACTGTCCTGGCTGTGGTGATCAGCAGCTATGAGACAGTATCCAAAATAGCCAGACATACAGAATAAAAATATGCAGTGAAAAAAAAGAAATCATCACTGTTGAAGTTTTGTGCAAAATTTGAATATAGAACTGTGAGGAATTTAGAAGAAATTAAGAGCAATTTCTGTAAAAAACCAGGTATGAGAGGATGATGATTGGGTGTTCTGGGACAAAGGTGAAGGCTATTACTGAAAACCAGGGCTATGTAAAATCCAAAAGTAATCTATCAGCTACTTAATATTACTGGAAATAGTGTCTGTGGACAAAGAAGAGGAAGTATGGTTAAAATAGTGTCTATGCAGAATGTTAACTGTGCATAGTAAGATGGGTGAAAAGGAGTTTCGCTTACTTCAAGGATGAGTACGATATTATTGGAAGAATGAAAATGTACTTGAAATAAGGAAATGATTTGGGATTTAGAATACAAGAAATTATATTTGCACAGCGAAACTGTGCAATGGGATTTTTACTCATTTTCAATATGCCTGCATTTTCTTAAATCCTTGAACAAGGAGTTTATAAACACATTAATGTGTTTGCATTCATTTTGGACATGCAATACCTGAGAAAGCCAGCCCTGCAGAGACCAAAGAGTAGTGCCCTTTACAAGTGCTTTAGAATTTAATGAATGGGATGTTTAAGCTATCAAGATTGTACACAGGGTCATATATTCTTTACTACGTTATCCTAGAATTTTTTCAACTGATAAGATATAGGGGAACTTTGCTGATACCATAATGGCAGTATAGATATTGCTCTGTGTTATGAAGGTGTGGAATAGCTGTTGAGGCAATGTAATTATCTATAAAATACCCAAACAATATCAGTGGGAGGGATATGTTCCGCTTCACACATTTGTGGGGTAGATGTCTTTATCTGAGCTATTTGGCTGGACTCCTATTAAAGTCAATGAAGAGTAATAGACACATCTCTCCCTCTGAAGAAAACGAGTCACAACTTCCCATTTCTTCGTTGATTATAAAGCAAGCCTGCTAAACCAGCTCAAATGTAGCTATATACAGTGCAGGTGTCTGAAGTTAATGTGATGAATCTCATGTGTTGTGTATTTTCCTTTTTGCTTGCCTCAGAATTCCAGCATCACTTGTGACAGTAATCACACTATGAACAGCTGCATTTCAGTCACTTGTAACTACTGATGTTAGAAATGGGTAATTTTGCATCAGTTCTGGAAAAATATCCAAGCTTGACAATTCCTATTCTGTTACATGTAATTCTGTACAGTTTTGAAAGTTGCATAAAGCGTAACTCAAATGTAGAAAAGAGAGCTTGAATTCTGCATTAATACTGAAGCTTTGCAGCATTTGTTTCATTTGGATGCTACCACACAAGGCACAAGGCATGAGCCAAGAGTCAGAGAAGCATCCTGACAACTCTGAAATAAGAACAAAAGCAGCCATAAACTGTGAGATAGAAAAAGAGATAGATGAAGTACCAAGAAGAAGACAGATGAAGTATCACAGAACTCTAGAAGGGAAAGTAGTATCGTATTACTCGTACAGTAGCATTATATTACTGTAACTTTATTACTGTATCATTACTGATTTGTAATGGACAACTAGTAAATGTTTTGCCTTTTAAATGTAGTTATGCTTGCAAACAAGACATGGGCTGGAATTAACTTGATGTAGCGTAGAAGTCTTCAATGCAGATATCTGTGTCTGTGCTTGTCACCCTTGACCCTCACTGGAGGGTGTGGAAAGAGCTGTCTACAGTAGACTTCACCCCATTATAAATAATATTGAGAGTACCCCAGTATAGACTACTACAAAAAAATTTAGTAATCTCAGTTATATTCCAGAAAAGCTATATTCAGTTTCTGGAGGTGAGAAAGTAATTTCTTTGTGGTTGTTGTTGTTTGTCATGTATGGAATTTTTTCCCATACAATAAATCCATTTTATGGCAGGGGCTGTAATTATACCCTGAGATTGTCTCATTGCAAAGAATTGATGTAGCATTTGACACAGTCAGAAGAAGTATATGCTAAGGAGTCACTGTTTTGCCCATTTTACATTTTTCAGCAAAGAATTGAGTGGATTATATCGATTTCACAATTAAAATAGTACCATTTGTTGTGGTTGCTTGTATGCTTTACATCTCATGTTTTCTTCTGCATGGCAAAGGAATAGCTCATTTTGCATGCTTCAGTGCATTTTTAACCAATGCCTTAAGCCAAAACCAAGTTTTTATATATAAAGAAAGAAATAATATATACTGATTTCTTGATGGCAGCACCAATGCTTTGGTGTCACACAAGGGTGTTGTGAAACTTAATTAATATTTGTAAAGTATTCTAGATCTTGGATGAAAGGCACAGTAGAAGTTCAGTTATGTTATTAACTTCTGCTTTTATATTTTCTTTGGTGATGGATCAGAGTCCTAAGCATTAAAAAGTGGCAAAGAGGCGATGCAAGATACAGCAATTTACAGCTATTATTGGCTAATTATAGTTAGTTTCAAATCTTGTACAGAGAAATAGCTGGAAAAATATTTTATGGGATTTAGCAAACTTTAAAGTCTAAATTTTGTGTAAAGGTAGCTTACCTGAATCATCATATGAGAAAAATTTAATAGACTGACTTACGTTAATTATTCTGCATTCAATCAGAAGTGGTATATTACTCAATGACAGCATTTTGGTTTAGTAAGGGACAGTCTCTCTTTTACAATCTTTAACTAACTGAGCGGTCAGAGATCCTGATAAGGAGGATGAGACTTGACATATTCAAGAGGCAAAAAAGCAGTTAGACTTAAAATGTAAATAAAACTGTACAGTGAGATTTTATCAGGCAGGCAGCCCTTTGTGCAGTGTTAAGAGTTAAGAAGGCAATCATCTTCCTAAAATATCACTCCAACTTAATTGCTCTATTCTGTCAGTTGAAGAAAGAGAAAAAAAGNTAATATTGCTATTTTTTAAAGTGGAAAAAAAAAAAAAAAAAAAAAAAAAAAAAAAAAAAAGAAAGAAAAAAAAATAACCTTGCTATCAATAAAGCTATAATAACTTCAACTATCTGAGGGTCTGATGGTTTAATTTAAAAGTGGCCAAAGATTTTAGGTTTTGTCCTTTCTCTCTTTGGCAGTGATATTAAAAAAAAAAAAAAATTAAAAAGAAAAAAAAAAAGAAGAGGCATTTTTATGTCCTTGAGAAATAGGAAATATTTGCAATACTTTATTTTAAGATAAACAAATGTTTAATGTGTCTTTAATACTCATATAAATTTCATATTGTAAACCAGAAAAGCAAGCAATTACTATGTTAAATCTACTTTAATTCTAAAAATAGTGTTTTCTTACAGTGGTTATTTTTATATTGATATGATTAAGAATAAAATAAAACAATTTAGCCGTTGTGTAATTCAGGCATTTGGCTTTCTCATGGATTTGATGTGGAATTTGACCCATCTCTATTAGTATCTCAATTTCCTATGAAATTTTTAAAAATCAGCTAAGAAAAGGAAGTATAAAGGAAGTGAAACTAAAATTAACACATTTGGAAGGACTACTTAGCCAGCATCACGTTCTATCTAAGTTAAAATTTTCTGTCAGCATATATCTATAATAAGTATTCTTCCAGTGAACTGCCAGCTGGCTTGTAAAGAGGAAAATATATTCTGTAGAATAGACTGCTAGCTTTAAAAAGAAATATTTTGCTTTTGCTCATTGTAGGGTTCCGTAACA
Source organism: Oreocharis arfaki (assembly GCA_013398015.1). Classification (NCBI taxonomy): domain Eukaryota; kingdom Metazoa; phylum Chordata; class Aves; order Passeriformes; family Paramythiidae; genus Oreocharis; species Oreocharis arfaki. Next base: position 336,906 of record VZRR01013742.1, read on the forward strand.
CCTGAAGGACATCCTGAGAGACAGCGGCATATATAATGATAATGTGATGTCATTTTGTTTTTCCTAGCTGAGAAACACAAAGTGTGTACCAGTAATGGTAAAAACATTTTTTCTATTATATTCTTGTCAGCCTTATTTTTTAAAAGTGATGCAGCCTCTAATACCTTAGGAAAAGCAGCAATAGCATAATAGTGTGTTTTGTCATGGATGTTAGAAAGGATGGATCTCAACGTGCTACAGCTGGCCTTGGAAACAAAATGTTATGAAGGCAGGACCAAAAAATTTACAGTGCTGCCTTATGTGCATGAAATTAGAATATGGATTGTTAAAAATATACAATGCTGTATTAGGTAATTCAAGTTTTGACTTGTTTATTTAGTCTCTGTGTTGATTCTGCAGATTTTGCCTGTGACAAACTGTCGGTGCAACCATTGCATTAAAAGACATGTATTTTTCATGATATTGTTTCATGCTGCACTATGCTGGCTACAACTCCTTTCAAGTAATCAAGCTATATTGAATACAAACATAAAATAAAGAGCAGCAATAATTTGCTTTTGTTTTTAGCTTTATACTCTGACTGAAAGATATACACTCTTAGCCATTGGAGAGAGAACAGTATCTTTGCACACTGATGAATTGGACATAAAATACTGTGGTTGGATCAGACTCTTTGGCTTCACTGGAAATACTGGAAGCATCATAAAAGTAGTACACTGACTAGAGGATCAGTTCCATTTTCAACCTTGCTATCAAATTTGTTATGACAATCACAGTCACTTTTGCTGCAGTAACTATGCCATCTGATGCAATCTGGTTCCCAATGCTGAAATATTGAAAGGCTAAAACACTATTAAAACATACAAATAGCAGTTCTATTCCAGTTCCAAATGGCCAATAGTTCCAGAGCTTGATCATAAACATTCAGTGCACAGAAGAATCCTCATTTTGTAAGGATTCCCTCTAGGTTTTTTCATATTCTTGCAAAGCCGTTGACTTCTTAGATGGTCCAGCTAAAGTTAGCTTTACAGCCAAATTTATTTTACCAGACCAGATATTCAATAAATATATTCAGGATATGCTCAGTTCTTGCCTCTCCTTCTACTAAAGCAGCATAGCATTAGGGATAATACTAGATTGGCTTTAAAATCTGCCTTTTCAAGCCCTCATATCACAAATACATTCATAAAGACCATTTAAATACATCCATCATCTTGGGACACAACTCCAGAGTTGATTTCCTGCAATAGAGTTGGTTTCTGTCTTTTATTATTATTTAATGTATATACAAGGAATGGTCAGTTGCTCTTCTGGGATAAGCAAATCAATTAATTTTATTTGCATATTGTGGACTCTATTCCTTATGTAGAGCAATAGAGTACTAGTACAGGCTACTGTACTACTAGTCTGTTCTGAAATTATTCCAGTCTAAGTTCACCTTGAGCATGGGTAACCAGCATCTTAAACACTGTTCCAGGGAATGTCCTGCAAGTGACTTGTACAGTGCCATTAGTGTGTTGCTATTGACAAGAAACAGTGTAAATGGAAAGCTGGGGGAGATGGGGAGAGGGAGGGAGATGAGGGAGGAAAGAGAAAAAAAGCAACCAGGAAGTAACATTTTTCATTTCCTCTGTCTTTAGAAAATCACACTTTGAAGCTAGAAAATTTTACACTTCAGCTATTTTGCACAGCTCATTGTTTCTGACTCCAAGGTAGTCACTTGATCCCAAAGTCACTGGTTAAGACTGCTCTGTGGTTTAATTTAGCCATTCTCTTTTCTCTTGCTTACTTTTTGATGATGAACCATGGTGTTAAGTTCTCTCTGGGAAAGCATGCTGCTTCCATATGGTCTGGGATTTCTGTAGTGAGGTGCATCCAGGACACAGTCTGTCATGACATGCTGTTTTTTCTGAGGAATCTCTACTGGCAAAGATACAGAGTGGTGCCAAATTCAAACCACCTGGCCCTAAGGCTAATTGAGTTTTTCCTGGGAGGGTAGAATAATCATTTTGAAGTACCTATCTGAAATTATGTTACCACTGAGAGGGAATGGGGAAGATTGGCTTGTCACTGCAGTACTTAAATGCATCTATGAAGATGTATTCAAAATGGAAGTTTACAATTAGTTAAGGGAAATAGTATGAACTCTGAATTGAAAAGCAACCTGCTTGGGCTAGCATTAGCACTTGTCACAGAAGCAGAATTCCCTCATTATCGAAAATGCTGGTAGTTTTCATTCTAGATAAGAATAAAAGCCTTTTGCTTAAGTGCTGCTTGATAGCTAACTATTGGGTTAGACCCCATAAACATGTTTCAGCTTGAAGTCTTCCTCAGATTTAACATGAGCTGATTTTATTTTCAGTTTTGTAGATGTGCCTCTCATGCTAAGCCCTGGGAACTTCATTAAGGTCTGTTTCTGTTTCAGTGTGCTGGAAGGATTATGCTGGACTTCAGTTCATAGCCCATTTCCTAGGACGTGATTTCTGATTTGATTTCTGTTGCCTTGACCCTTGTTCTGGAGCTGAATGGCACTGCTTGGTACCATTGTCTTCCATAAACTTGCTTTCATAGAAAATACTTAAAAACAGCAAGGTTATGTTACATACGTTTTGACATCCCATGCATCCTTAATAGATTTTCCATAAGCTTGCTGCTGTGCAATCTATCTATTTTACAGCCTCATTCCTTTCTGTGCTGCATGTGACTATTTCTTCATGTTTTGCATTGGGCGATTACTCTGTTATAGCACACAGATGAGAGCAAGGGTGGTTGTGTATTAGAGTGGGGGGCTAATGAGATACTGATATTTAAAAAGGATTCCACATATTCCAGAATTACATATGCAGACTAATATAGCTTTCTTTAAATGGCTTCTGTTTTCCAGTAAACTTTGCAGCAGTTCAAATGGCATGTGGGTTACATACTATCGTATTAATTGTGGTGTTTAATCTGAAAACAACAGAGCACTAGTCTGCCTTTTAGTTACTTGGGTAACATGGAATTCAAATTACTTATTTAGAAAAGATGTGGCTGGGAGAGAAAGGTGAGGTAGTTTTCTGATTCTGTGAATCAGAAGAGTTGCTCTGTGTAGGAGTAGATATTAGATCTTAGTCTCTTCTTGTGTTTTGAAAAGTGGAGGGGGTAAAGCTCTAGAAAAGATAATACCTTAGAAAAGCTCGTCTTCATAAATTATTTGTATCTACTGAAAAAAATTAACATCACAGTGTGTTGATGGAGAGTACTAATTATGGCCACAACTATTCCTAGCAGAAAAATCATGACCCATGTTCCTTTTTCAGAATTGAATAAAAGATCTTTATGAATTCACATTTTATTATGAGATCTCTAGTTGTATGCACATGTGTCCAGCCTATTGTGTCACCTTCTAGTTAAGTGATGGAAAGGATTTGTGTGCGTGTTTCTGTTCTGTGTGTATATGGAGAGTAGTTTTAAAGAAATACAGACTTTTATGTACTTTTGCATGGATATTTTCTGTAATTCAGCTCAGAAGCAGAAACTGCTGAAAGCTCCAACAAATGCTGATCTACTGTATTTTGTTCCAATTTCATTTTATGACCACTTTTTCTCTCCAGAAAAGGAAAGTAGTTACTTTTAAGCCTGTTTGAAGCTTAACTGTATGATTGATATCTTGTATGTAAGATTACTTTGATGATGATATTTAGTGTAAAAAAGCGATCATTTGGGCAAAGCACTAAAAAAGGAGGCAAAATGGAGAGAAGTGAAAGAATGCTAAATGAGACGAAATGGGATGAGTAGTAAAGTCTATTTCCATCTAGACTTTGCAAAAAAAACCCCCAAACCCAAACAAACAAAGGGAAAGAAGGTGCCAGGCAGAAACCATGTTCCAATATTCAACTCTTTTTCGGTTTTATGCTATCAGATCCAAGGTTGCTCACTGATACAAAAAAAAAGTTGTTTATGTTTCTGGAAATACAGTAGCAAATAAAGCACACCTTTTTGTAGAACTTAAGGCTGTGTTATGCAGGACAGATTGTTCAGCACCAAAATTGTCTGCACTGTGATACAAACAGCACTGAACACAATGAGCTGTGGAAGCTCACAAGCTGATTGTGTTTAGCTGTGACTTCATCTTTTAATAACTTTTCCACATGATTCTTCAGTTGAAAGGGTTTTGTTCTGTTTTGTGTCTCTGTTGTTTTTGTTTATCATTATTGATTTATTTTTTTTTACCAACATGAAGTGACACAGTACAATGCCTTAGTGACTCAGGTTCAGTGCTTGCTAGTAATCAGTTCTGTTGTCTTTTTTTGGATATGGCTTCTTCTGTTTATACAAATAGAAAAAGGGTTGCTAAGTTTATGAAGCAACAAGGAAAGACAGTGTGATTTTTTTTAAAAAGTCTATTTATATCAAACAATTTCTCACCTTACTAGTTCAGTTTTTTCAGTCCTCAAAATGGCCAGTTTTATGCATTCTATATGATCTTTAAATAATAGAAGCTGGCATATTCAGGTACTCCCCTGCTTTGTTAGTTTACTAAAGACCAGATTGCTGACCTTTAGCTTACTCCCACAGTAACATGGGAGTAATGGAAATATATATTAATGATTAAAACACATGGTAAAATTACTGAGAGAAGATAGTTCAATATTTGAAAATAACTGTGAAAAAAGGTGTTTAGATGTTCTTTTTTACACATTGGTGGCTTAGTTTTATGTCTTAAATTAGAATTAAAATCTCCTACGTATAAACTGCAATTTTAAAAAGAAACACATGGACATCTCAGTTTCCTGAATATTTGCACTGCGTATTAACACAAATATATTTGTACATGAATGTTAAGCAGAGAAATGAAAGGTGTATGATTAATAACAATATGCAAATTTGAAACTAATTTATTGGTGTTACACAAAGGGCAAACTGGGATAGTGTTTGGCCAAATATGTTTACATACTTCATATTTGCATGCATTTAATGAACATGCAGTGTGAAATCACCCATCTTTGCATAAAAACTGGATGAGCACTTTTTTTAAAGAACAAATGGCTTGAATTTCAAAGCCTCAGTGGTTGAGCTGGCTTTCCTGCATCTCCTGTACTCTGCTCTCACTCTGCTAGGGAAGGTGGCAGTGGATCCCTCCATATTCCCCAACACATGATCTTCTTGTGCTGCCAGTAACAATGTCCGTTTAGTGTGTATTCCTCTGTCCATCCTTTTCAGTGTTGAGTTGTGAAACTTCAGTGTTCTAATTAACTCTAGGTACTGGGAGGAATTGTTTCTCCTCACAACGTGCTGTTTTGCACTTTTTTAGAAATATTATGAGAAGTTATGTTCAGTTGATTCCGTGACTGAATTTTACAAATGCTGGGCTTTTTGTCTCACACTCTGCAAGCTGAAAAAGACTCAAGCTCATCATAAATGATTTTCCCATGATTAAAAAGTTAGACTCCCATTTTTATCTTCCATCTTCGAAGGAAAATAAATCCTCTTGTGTCTCAGTTTGGAATGAAATACATGAAGAGCATACAAAAATATATTTCCTCCTTAATTAGTTGTTTCCTTTAAGTTTTTTGAAGAAGGGTTACAACTTGACTAAGATCCCTTCCATCTGCCACAATATGCTTGCTTTTATTTTGACTTCCCATTGCTGTCTTATCGAATATCACATGAATCATTACCATTTGTTTGCCATCTCTTTCTTTTGTTTTGTTTCTCTTCCTCCAAGTGATTAAAACATCAACCTGAATGAAAGGTTAGAAGTACACTGTGATTCACATTTGCCCCATCTTATTAAAACAAATAAACCAACCAGTTATATAATTTAAATGTGCTTGAGCTATGGCGTGCAGATGCTTTTATCAGCTCTGGGCTGAAGAGGTTGTGTGCATTCGGGCATGCACATACAACTGTTCTTTGAAAGGGACGAACCTCATTAAGATTACAGGTGCCTGGAAATAACTTCTGAAAAAATAGCTACCATTTTCAATAAAGCTACTTCCTAACAGGAAATACAATTTATTATGTTACTTAGCACAAGTGAGCAGCTTTGTTTTTATTTAGATGTAAGTAACCCCATTTAAGGTCACAAGTGTTTTATTTCTTTTAAACTGAAGTTAGCAGTTTTTAATGGTTGGAGGGTCTGGCAGCAGTCTACTTAATTTTCAGTATGAAGCATCTGCTGTCTTTAGGAGCACATGGTCTAGTCCTGGGGATTTTGTTGTTGCAACGTATGATTTTAGAAGTGGACCCTAAGCTCAGATCAGCTCAGTCACCACTCACAGAGATGGGGTTCAAATGGACTTCTATGAGTGAAGAAGCTTTCATTTCCATTAAATGCGTATGCATGTGTAGTTTTTTGGTTGCTGTTGGTTTTTTTGTTATTTGTGGTAATATAGTCCTTAGAGGTTTCAGCTAACAGTGCTATTATCTTCCTAAGGACAAGAAAAGAGACTGAGAAACCATAAGTACGTGAAATCCCTCTTACCTAAAATGAAAAGGGAAAGAAACAAAAGTTTGAAAGAGAGCAGAAAAACAGGAAAAAAACAAAAAGGAAAATCATAGAGAATTTCAGTCATAGTTGGGAATAAAGTTCCTGTCTTCAATTGTTCGCTTCTTATTAACAAGAGACATCAACCTTTGTTCTTTGAAAGTACAAAGAGATTAAAAGATACACTATTCAAATACCCTTAAGACCCATTTTGAGTGAAAATTGGCTTCTATCACTGGCCTGTGCATATTTGACAAAAATGTTAACTGAAGTTAGGAATTCTAGTGACTAAAATTGTGGCTACTTTTATGTAAGGGTTCTTGGATCGTGGGCTGGGATTTACTATTCTACAGCTCACAAATTACAGTAAAAAAAAAAAGACAAAAAATATATTTAAACCTTGACATCCTAACTTTGCAAAGCTCACCCTGAGATTTCATATCTTGTCATTCATTTTTTTGATAAACCTGGTCTAGTGAAAGGAATCCCTACCAACAGCAGGAGAGTGGTCCTTGGTGGTCTTTAAGGTCCCTTCCAACCCAGACTATTCTATGATTCTGTGATTTTCCTTCTCACAAAGTATTTTGTCCTTTTTTTTTTCTTCTTAACCTGGACCCTAGGAGTTTCTTTCTTATCAGCTCTCTGTGTCAGGCTACTGTATCTTTCTGTCTGTTTGGATGCTTTGTTGGTTGTTTTCAGCTCCTAACTACAGAAAATACTATTTCTGTAGTTCCTATTCCAAAGAAGAATTTACCTCAGTAGGTTTTTTTAAGATAGCAAGTGACTGAATTCAGATGTGACAGAATACCTTGGATGTTGATTTGCAGGTTTTCATAAACCAAAGACTGCAGTATTATAGTCATGATGATCACTATTATTGCATTTATTTTTAGAGCAACTCTGAGAATACGAACTAAAATACGATTTTTTGGTTGATAAACAACCACACTGTGACTTACACTTAGTGGCAGAAATACACACATTACCATCTAATGGATGACTTTAGTTTGCAACTGAAGACAAAACATTTCATTGTACATTTTTATCAGTTTACAAGGTTGCGTATTAATAGTAATAATATTTGAGTGGGTTTTTGTTTTTACCTCTGAAAATGCTGGGCCCATAGAAATACTTACTGCAAGCTACCCACAGAACACTAATGTGAATCATTCCCCAGATGACATCTCTGTGGGAATGCATTTCAAGGCATATGATTTGTTTCAGCATTGCAAACTTTTATGTCAGTTCCATTTGTTTGTTTTTTATAACATTTATGACCTTTTAACTATTTGGGCATGTTCATTCAAAATCCTCCAAATGAATCTTAATTAAAAAGAGTTGATCTAAAAAAATACTCCCTCACTCTGGGTAGAATTTCTGTCATATCAATCCACAGACAAAAACAAATGATGTTTAGGAGTAGTGGCATTTTCAGTTTGAGTTACTAGCATGAGCTTGTGTGATCTTGCTGAACACTGCCATTTGCAAAAGAGCAATTAAAACAGATGACAATCTGCTAATCACACACAGTTCTATTTAGAAATTTAGCAGTATTTTCCCAGTTTGTGTTTCTGCTTGACTTCCTAAGAGTAAAAGTAACTTTTATGTACTTATATTGTATGTAACAGTATGTAAATTTGGAAACTTCACCACAGATCAACAGTTTTCAGTAGGCTAAAAATATACCCCAGTGTTATAAACATCCTCAGTGAAAGCTGTGTGTGCGTGCTCATGTAGTACATGTTTGTATGCATACAGTTGTGTGGCTAAAATATTCCATATTTGTTTCACATAAAATTGTTTTTATGCTGATAGACAAATTTTTCATTTGTTAACAGAAGAAAGTAATGCAACAGGCTTGCGTGGCTGTTAAATTAAAGCTGATCAGGAGGCAGAAGGCACAGGCATGCTCAGGATTCAGGATTTAGAAGTAGTGGCATTTTCACATTGGCTTACAAAGAATGAGCTGGCTCGATTTGCTGCTCTCTCTCATGATTTGTAGGTTTTGTCTGTAATTTTAACCTTGAAATCATTAAAGGCCTATCAGTGGTAATACTCCACTTGTATTCAGATAGGAGCTCTGGCTACACCTAGAGGCGAAGTGATTCTGGTCTCTTTGACAACAGCACTGAGAAGTTCCTGTCATTTGGGAAAAACCTCAGAACATTAAGAAAAGGGAGAGAAATGGATAGGAATAAGGTAGTTGGAGTCACCAATGGAAAGAGACAGCAGTCGAATATAGGGATTGCATTTGGTCTCCACTTTGTGATGTGAGGTTATAGTTCCTCTGCAGACCTGTGAGTTTTTCTTAGCACAGCTGAAGTCTTTGAATTTCTGAAGTGCAGTGCTATTCACCTGTTGGTCGTTATTCATGAATGGCTACATGAACTTCTCAGCCACAGTGCTGTGACCACTTCCCTGGGGAAATTTCCAGTTTCCAACCACCCTTGAAGTGAAGAACCTTTTTCTGATATCCAGCCTAAGCCTCCCCTGACTTGGCTTTATGCTGTTTCCTCAAGTCCTGTCACTGGTCATGAGAGTGAAGAGATCAGCTCCTGCCCACCCACTTTCCCATGTGAGGAAATAAGACTGCAACGATGTCTCCCCTGAGCCTCCTCCAGGCTGAACAGACCAAATGACCGCAGCTGCTCCTCATACGGCTTCCCCTCCGGACAAACCCCTCCCTTGCCCAGCTGGCAAGGCTGTGCCTGATGCTCCCCAGGACAGGGTTGGCCCTTCTGGCTGCCAGGACACTGCTGACTCATCTTCGACTTGCCATTGACCAGGACCCCCAGGTCCCTTTCTGTGGCACTGCTCTCCAGCCTATTGTTCTCTAGTCTGTGCACACCACCGGGATTTCTCCATCCCAGGTGCTGAATCCAGCACTTGCTGTTGTTAAACTTCGTACAGCTGGTGATTGCCCACCTCTCTCATTTGTCGAGGTGTCTCTGCAGGGCCTCTCTGCCCTCCAGGGAGTCAACAGCTCCTCCCAGTTTAGTGTCGTTGGCAAACTTACTCAGTATTCCTTCCAGTCCTGTGGCTGAGCCATTAATGAAGATGTTGAAGAGCACCTATACGTATAAACAAGTATCCTCTTACTTTGTGAGGAAGGTGCTTTGTAGAGCTGCCCATTTCTATTCTTATTCATTTTCTGTGGATACAGAATACAGGATCTGATAGTGTCTTCTTTTAAAAGTGAAAAACCTATTGATTTCACTACCAGGTTGGATCCTTAAGCAGTATAAAATAGAGCTGACTTTTGAAACTGTACTGCTGTTCATCTTTTGTTGGCTGCTACAAGGATTCTGCTTCCTGCAGCTGTATTTTAATTGAGAATATGTTTTAATACATACTTTATTTTAAAAGGTAAATGGAGACCTGGTGTAGTAAAATAAAATAAGTTACTGACTGCAGGTTATCAGAATGTTAAGGTGTGGGAATTATGCATAGCACTCATTAGCAAGTGTACATTCAGGATAGCCAAAGTGTTGGCATATATGCAGAGTAATACTCCTACAGAGGTATCCAGACAGCTTTAGTGCTGTAAATGTTTATTGTGTTTATTCAATGTGTTTGGGAGAACTATATGGAAATGTAGCCAGGAGTAGCACTAGCTATCCTGTACTTGATGCAGGATTTCCTTGGAGATGATGTTCCAGGCCTTCAGTTTTACCGAGTTCTGTTTCAGAGGCTCCTTCTTTCTCTCCTGAATTCCCATAAGCATTTTTGTTGGTCTTCATGCATCAAATAATAATAAAAAAGTCTTTAAGTTAGGCCTTACTCAATTCCTTTTTCTTTCTCTTCAGTGCAAAAAAAGACGATAAAGAGCGAAGAGAATGGAAATGGTTCTGAGTAGAAGCATTTGTATGTAGTGGGAAAGTTATCATCTACTCTGACAGAAAAAAAAAAAAGCCAGGACGATAAAAAAGTAGAGAAAGGGGGTAGAAAAACGTAAAGATGGGGAGAAAGTAGCAAAAGGGCATAGCCCATAACCCAGAGGCTCTCAAAAGAAACCTGATGGTGGAAAAGGAAAAACAAAGGGACAGTAGATAAGAATCATTGCAGCAGAGTGATTTTGCAGTCTCCTACTTTCCCCAGCAGTTCTGATAGAACTGTCAAGGGGTGTGCAAAGGTTTTACAGCTGTGTGTGGTGTACTTTTGTCTGCTTTCAGGTTAAACTTTTCTTTCTCTCAACAACTACAGTAAGCTCATGGACGTGATGCCACATGTTGCAATGATAACCAAGCATTTAAAAAATTTCAGCATTCATTTGCACAGGTTTATCTCACACGATTTCTTAAGTGCATATCTATTTTTTACTGTATATCTAATAAAAAATGTATAGATTGATTTGGAATAAAACCGTTAGACTAAGAAAACCAAAACAGAAATAAAAACTTCTGAAATCTTAGAAATATTTGCTGAATTTGCTTGATTTTAAAGAGAAGTTCATGCAAATTTTCAGAGCTGAGATACAGCTTGTACTTGCAAATGCTTGTATTCTAAAATATAAGTAGTTTTTAGTAATTATGCACTGCGGAGGATTGATTGCTTCATTATGTGTTTTTTATTCACATGGGGACAGTGCTTTCCACCCCACAGGTCAGAAAGCTATGACGTTTTTCTGTCTGTTTTCAGGTTTTTTTTTAAATAATCTTTATATTGCTATGAAAATAGGTATATATAAGATGTTCATGTCCCAAGTGAAGAAAAAATTGCTTTGTACTTACAAATTAGGTGAAAATATGTTGTGGCAGTATGTTATCTTCAAATTTTTCTAGATCAACAGTTACTGGGTAGGGGAGCTTATTGTTTCTCGTGTTCCCTCACATATCTCACTTAAGTATATGCTCCTCACTTGGGTGGAAAAAATGTTGTGAGAAACGTGCTTACATCTTTAACATAGTAATTGTTCAGTTAATCTCATTTATGGGGGGAAGGAGGCTATACTTCACTGATACCGATTAAATATCCTATACTGGGTTCTATATAAATAGCTACAAATGTGCACAATGGTTACATTACATGGTATATTTAACAACACAGCTAAATCAGAAAGTATGAGCTATGCCTTTAGTGATGGGAGTACTAACGATTGCATGCAAGAAGATTTTTTTTGCTCTGCAACCATGAAGGAAATAATTGCTGTTCAGCACTATTCAGTTAGGTTTGCATATCAGTAAAAACACATGCACAGAGGCTCCACCTACATTCCCAGTGCCCTAGCGCTGATACGAGTCCAGCATACATTAAAGCTTCAGAAGTTGTTACAGTTTTCACAACTTGCAAAGTGTGTGTAATTTTCAACAGAGTTAATTTGACCACTGTCAGATGAAATTGCAAAGGTGACATTCAGGTTTTATGATTTTCTTTTATTTTAGACAAAAAGTACCATAGGGGACATTTTACAGATTTGTTGCATGACTGCTTCCGCTGAGGTTTTACGTCTTGTGGAGTTTTTTCTCTTTTTGATTCGTTGCAGATACAAAGATATAAAGCAAATGTTTCTCTTTCATATTTTAGATGGAAGACTTTATTTGAAAACTACTGTCATGTATTGAATTTTTCCTGCTGAAAATACGTGTGCTACGGTAAAGAACATTGCAGTAAGACATTGGCTCATAAGGAGTTCTGTGGAAACAAAACGTTTTCAAACCAACTTCCTCAACTTCATTTATCAATGTTCTTCAAAAATGTAAAGAATTCTGCAAGAGTGTCCTCCTTTGGTTATCTCCCGTGGCTCAACCTGGAGATCTAGGGAATGTGTGTAAATGTACAGTAGCATTGTTCTCACAGCGAAAATCTGCATCTCTGCGCCGGACTATTGCATCCAAAATTACAGGCAGTCAGAACAAGGCTGAGTATTCCCTTTTTCAAGGAATGCAGACTCTCTCCTCCTCTGATGATTCTATATTTGAGCACATCCAATGATCCTTCCAGTGGTGTCCAAGTACACTTACAGACTGTTATACCATACCGAAACCAGCAAGACAGCTCAGAAATGAACTTGTAGAGGGCATAAGAGGATTCTTATTTAAAAAAAGGAAAAAAAAAAGGTAAAAGAAGAAAAAATTGATACATTCAGTTTTCAAACTATGATTGAGGGTTTTCTTCTAAAGACATTTTTTCCACATGCTTTCCAAGAGACCAACACATATATGTTAGACTACATTAAGTGAAATGGAATTTTGTGTAAGTGAAAAGAAATGCTGAATGTAAACAAACTGTTTTACTGTTCACAAAGTCTCTTTTCCTAAAATAAAATTTAAAAAAATAAAAAGAATAATAATTTCTCATTGTAAACTGGCAGGGGTTTATGAAATAAAGGACTTTGCTTCTTATCAAAATGTTGGTCACATGTACAGTATATAACACAGATCACACAAGGAAGGTATTATGTATGCAGTAGAAATCTAGAGTTTAGGAAATGAAACTTTTAGATAATATTGTTTTGTCACCCTGTTGGTCAGAAAGACACCTTTCTAGTTTTAACGCATGCAGGCATGTAAATATTTGTCCTGGAGTCACAGTATTACTGAATGAGATCTTAAGCATCTGGTAACAAGTCAGAATTCTGTATCAGCCACTTTTATTTGTATATTGAGCCCTGGTTAGTGCCCTGACTAGTGCACTTCTAAGAATGGACTGTGGCTGAGCAGCAAGTCAAAATGCCAGAAATATTTTTATATGTTAATGTCATATTACGTCAATGTTGCTAAAAAAAGAAAACCTAACAAACACTTGATGTATCAGTCCAATTCCACGTAGAACTGAGTGATACAGTTGAAGTCTATTGTCCCTCCCACCTTGTCTTAGGGATGGATGGTTACGTGTTACTTTCACTGTCTTTATGAAAGCTACAATATGTGTTTTCACCTTTGTGCTGATAACTGGAAGTAAGCTGCAAAACACTGCTTATTACATTACTAAAAATTATGTTCTTTGCTTTGCGTACTTTTGGGTTACCCCTTTAAAGACTGATTTTGTGAATCAGTGCTATTACTGTAAGTTTTGTGATTATGCTTTCTTCATCTAATGTTTTATGCATATAAAATATTATTTATTACATGGAAACATATCAAAACCTTAAATGTCTAAGATGCCTAACTTAAAGCAAATATTTCTTTAAAAGTAGTTCTGATTGGATATTAATATTATTTTGTCCAAAAAAAATTGTAATGTTTTGTAAACTCTAGCACTGAGCTTCTATAGTTTGTAGGTCTTCCTTGCAATACTGGTACACATTTATTTTGTGCAGTTCATATTTACTCCACCACAATCCTTTTTTAACAATAGAAAGATGTATATACAATTCACATCACAGTAATTTTTTTAAAGAAATACTGAGCAATATTTTTCATTAAATACTGTTGTCTAATACTTTGTAGTGATGTTATTTTCTAACCATGATTCTTTCATGATTTTCGTAGTTGCTTAAACACATGTGGGATTCTGTACTCCAGTTTTTTCATATGCAGTCTTTAAAGGGTTAACAGCTGTAACGTTAGATGGACTTGTGGCAAGCTTTTGAATCATTCATATCTGAAAGAGAATTAAAAGCCTACAACTGAAATATGTACTAGCATTTACCATTGCTCTGCTCCTTGCATAGAGTCACCTGTAAGTAGGTTTAGTAGTTTTACAGTATATTCTTTCATGACCTTTGGGAATGCCTCAGTGTTTGGCTTGGTACATAAACAGAAGTGTTAAGGATTAAAGGGGAACCAATTTACGAGCTGGATGTTTAGAAAAAATCTTG
>VZRR01013742.1:353633-369847 GCA_013398015.1 Oreocharis arfaki
ACAGCCTCCTGCTTGAAAAGCTTCATTTTCAACAAGAGAGGAAACAAGGACTTTCTGGAATTCAAACTATTGAAAGGAATCAAGTTAGAAATAAAATCTAGACAGCCAGAGTACTTGGAAGCTTTGTAAATGTTCACCTAAAAGTCAAGTACTCTGCAATACTAAGCAACTTGGGAGAATTTGTTCATGATCTATGGAGAAACATGATTTCTTCATCGAGGTTAGAGTAGCAATGGTTGGCATAGTCCAGTGAATTGGTTAATTGATGCTCTAAATTTGATTAATAAAAAACAGAACTAGGTTCATCTTGCTGTATACAGCAAAAAGACAAGAAAACAGGTCCCTGCTAGAAAAAACATAAAGGAAACTCCAGCTGGATGTAAAGGTGAAGAAGTCAAAATGAGAAAGACAAAGCACTAGAACAGTTTTCGCAAAGGAGTTCCAGGATCTCCATCTTTGGAGATTTTCAAACCTTAGATGAGCAAGGCCCTGAGAAACCTGATCTAGCTGTCTGCAGTTTAAAAAAGATTAGACTACTTGACCTTCAGAGTTCCCTTCCAAACTTGTTTTTTTTTTGTTCTAGAACTACAAGGCTTATTTGCATTATGCCCTTCTAGGCATAGCACTTTCGCATCCAGCTTAACAAGGAGCAAAATTTTATCCTATAAATAGCAGTCGTCAGATCTAGAATAGAAATTGCTGGGATATATTTGAGCATTCACAGCTTTTTGATCTTCCGTATCTGGAGGCCAGAAGAATGAGCTGCACTAACAGCAAGATGTGAAAGGAGATACAGAGAGGATAAAAATGGCACCTATTTTAATACAGATATAATTAATTTAAATAATAACAATTATAAGCTGTAGCAACTTTGTCAATCAGTTCTCAGATGAATTTTCTAGCAATAACTAAGTATAAGGCAAACTGAATAAATTATATGTCTAATAATATAAAGAACAGCTGTTTGGGTTAAAGAAAGTAGGTTGATGTAGTTTTCTTGGGTATACTGGCCAGACAGTCCTTGAGGAAATTGGAAATGATAAGCTGGAACAGATCTTCCTTTTAAAGTATACTTCGTTTATTTTTTTTTTCAAATTGCTTCCTTGAAACTGGTCCTGCAAGGCAACCAACTATTTTGTAATCCTATAGATTTTTACCATTCTGAGATACAGAGGACTTTGAAGCAGTCAATTTGGATTGTTGGCTTCTCTGTCAAGTGAGTGTTGTCACGCAGTTTGGGAGCCTGAGGTATGAAAGGTTAAACGTGGCATTTTAAAACTGGAGAGACAAAAGGAGTGACTTTAGGCTTCAGTGTTCGCAAAGTTATACCATGGTACAAGCATGTTGAACTAGGACTCAGTTATAAAGGATTTTGTAGGGGTTTTTTTTGTTTTGGAGGCGCTAGTTATGGGGCGAATTGCAAAGTAGGGAGAGGAAAAGGAAAGTTTTGATAAGGAAAGCAGGCTAAAGGAACGAGGCTGCAACAGAATTTTGACTAGAGCATAGGTATGGCAGAAAATAGGAGATTTCAGCTGTCAAGATGGAAGTAAATAGTGATACAATAAGGAGAAACTGGATTCTAAAGATACTCTTTAGAAAGATGTGGCAAGATACAGATGCAGCAAACAAACTCATTTGGCAGGGTCCTGGGCAAGCAGACATCGTTTTGAATTCAATTCAGAAGCAACTAATAACCATTTGGCTTCTGTTCACTGTGACCAAACTGATGCTGCAGAATCTGGCTGTTCAGTGATGGGATGATATATTGGAAGCCAGAAATAAGTTTCTACATGGATCTCTTGAACAATCTGAACTCAATTTAACAATTGAAGAGGACAGAGATAAAGTATTACCTTCTTTGTGAGCTGATCAATAACAAGCACACCTCTGGGAAACAGATGCTAGTATTACCCTTTGAAGCCATTTCAATGCTGGAAGCTGAACAGGTTCACAGGACACCTTACGCAGAAATGACAGAAGAAGTAAATAATGATAATAATAATAATTATTAATAATAAAGCACCTGTAATTCTCAGGTTTTCCAGGTAAAATCTTATCCTATATGCCTCCAACACAAACCTCTACAAAGCTGCAGGTGTATCTAAGGCATATATATCTTTTAGAAGATAAGACCGAAGTGATGAGTTGTGGGTTTAAAACAAAATCACAGCAAAAAGTTTAGCTAAGCTATAGACAAACTTGGAGGAAGAAAGGTAATGATTATAGTACAAAATTAGCTCAATTATTGCAAGATTCAAAACGTGGAAAAAGAAACTCTAACAGCATCCACCTGCCTAATACAAAATCATAATAAAGTGCATTTTTGAAGTATGCAATGCTTACTAAGTATTTCCGTGACTCTCCTGAACGCTCCTTGGGAACTGATGATGATGTATCAGGTCCCCTTTGAAGCACCTGGATGCCTAGCATGGACATAACCTCCTCTTAGAGCCAGAATCTTAGTTAAACAAAGTGATGCACTGTGCATTTCACTGCATCAGAAATCTCATTACACAACCTAGAAGAATAATTAAAAAGAAGGAAATACACACCTGCCAATCCCAACCATTTCCACAGTTCCACAGCTCAAGAGTCCAGCCATCCATATGCCCTGCTACTACACTGAACAACACATTCTTTCTCTTGTTGTATTTTTCCTCCTGTAACTTCTCCCCCCCACACATCAAGCTGTAACTATTTAGTATTAGCTCTCTACTGATGGAGAGGAGAGGGAGTGTGAACCCACTGAGAATAGAAGCAACCTGAATGCACCCCCACCCACCCCCCCTTCTCTCTTAGGAAACTGTTCGTACCACTTGCCTTGAGAAGTGGACAGGCCTGGTGTCTTGTAGCTCCTGTCTTTTAAAGATGCATTAAGAGTGCACCTACATGATCAGTTTATGTGCAAAAATGGGCCTCTGTAGGATGAATTTGCCTTGCATTTGAGCTTCTGGTGTGCACTCAGGCTCCTAAAGCAGTTTCTTTCCCTGGTGGAACTTAGTCATGTGAAAGGATGTCATCTGGATTTTGCCACTTGCAATGTGGCCTTAGCAGCTGGTGCTCCGCACAAACCTAGGACTGGCAACCAGCAGAAACTTCATTGCTGGTAATGCCATGGGAGGTCATGCAGTCCTAAAAGCACAACAGATTCCATCATGTCGTAGTGTGGGCCCTCCCTCCTTGCATCACAGCAATCAGCAATGGAAGCACGCTCCGTGATTGGAACTGCTGCCCTCTGCAATGCTCTGTCTCCAAAAGGTCCCATAAACCCTACTGAGCTTTCGGTTGAAGTGGAGCTGATAAATCAAAGCTGGTGGGTGGGGTTTTGGCTTGAGTGAGGCTTTTGAATTGGGCATGGGAGTACTGAGGAGGCATCTTATGAAGCTGCAAATTAATGACATCAGGGATATTCTGCCTTGCTATACTAAATCTTCTTTTTACAAATAAATTAGGCTTAAATAATTTAGCTATTTATTGATTCATAAGGGTATTGTTCTTTTTTATTTATTTCCAGGTGTTACTTGAGTGAAGACAGATTATGATAACAATAACTAGTGCTTTTTATTTTAATTTACTAAGCTGCTATCAGCATTCAGAAAGATTATATTTGGGACTGTATGAAGAGTGTATTTTGTTGTGAGAACAATAGCAGGTTCTTACCTTAGGACTTCCACTAACCCTGGACCCTTCTATAAAACTTGCCTGAGTAAATGAGTTGTACAATGCATTTTTCTAATAGTCTGTAGTTGTATGTTTTATTCAAGTTTAAAAATACTTCACCCTTTTAACAAATGCTGCATATTCATCTAAGTAGTGGTCATTAAAAGGAGTGCCGCTATATCATTCCTTTGTATTTAATTTGGGTTAGAAAGAGTAAACTGTATTTTGAGCAAGGTTTATTTCTTTTCCAATTTAGGTAATTTCTTTTTTTATCTAAGCTGGCCAAGTTCAATTTAAATCATTGTGTGAGTTGTTGGTGAGGTGCTTTTATTTGAATCATCAAGCATTTGGCCATGGCAAATGTGCTTATGGCAAATGAGACTATTAGTACCAAGGGACATCTTGGGAAACTGCAGTTTGTTTTTGTGCATCATGAACAGTTTTCAGTGTTAAAAGTTATGTTTTTCTTAAATATTATTCCATTCAAGGTAAAAAGACTTGCTTGCTTCTTTGATTTTCATTCCATTCTTCCATCACTGCATGTAAAGAATTAAGTTTAACAGGAATGGAGATACAAATCAAAGTGTTCAGTTTCGTCGGTTCTCCATTTTGTTCTTTCAACTCGATGACTTTTTTTAGTACATTTTTATTTTCCTAGCTGCTATAATTTCCAAAATACACATTAAAAAATTCTTACATGGTTTTTCATATTTGATTCAGCTTTAGCAGTGCAGTAACCAGAGCAATAACTAATTAGTCTGCAGACCACAGAGAGTTCAACACAAATATTTGCTTGGCTGACAGAATATTTCTGTCAGCCTCCTTCTCAAAGGCTGAGCAGGAGCTAGCAAGGACTGTGTGAAGCACTTTGGCCACAGCTGATCCTATCTGCCATTTTCTCCGAGTCAGAGAGGGTTTCTGCTAATCCTCCATCCTCTGTGGTTCTTCTGCAGGTGTGCAATAGATCCAACACCCAAAAAGAGACAGAAAGTCGATGTGTACGAGACTGCTCACACTCTGTGCTTCCTCAATACACTGATTTGACTGAAAACATGCAAAAGTGCTGTCCTTTATATAGTCAATATACTAGAGTTTTCCAGGATATGGAAAGGGCTCATTACTTGTTCAAGACAATCACCCTGAATGTACACAGTAGGATGTCCTGGGATGTGGCATAGACTTCCATAGTCCAAGACTACCATAGTCTTCCTTTGATTTTAGCAAAANAAAACCCAATCAATCAAAAAAACACCTGAAACAAAAAACACCCAAAACCACCAAAACAGCCAACCAACCAAAGATGTTGAAATTATTTAAAATTCTAGGCGGCTACAGCACCTGGTATGGGTCAGGCTCAGAATATTTTGTGAACAGCCAACTTTGCCTTGAAGAATGAGAGAAAACGACACAGAAACATTGCTCTATGCTGTTGGACACAGAGTTCCTGAACTTTGGTGATTACATATATTTTACCAGTATATTTCTTGCTTTAGCATACAACCCACACATGACTTCTCAGTCATACCATACCACAAACCCCTCCTAACCCCCAGTCACATTCAGACTGCATTGCTTCCCTGCAGGTCCAGTCACCTGTACTTGCTGCCATTGTGAATTCCAGTCTCTACTCCACCAGCTGCCCCATTATTCAGCTACTCACTGAACTGAAGGTCTTGTCTGGGCGAGGAAAGGAAGAAGGATGCAGCCCCAAGCTGTCTGTCTTTGAACAAGTATCTTTCTTTGCAGCCAAGAGGTCTGGGTCTCTTTCTACTGGATGGATACTGTTCCCAGTTCACTGTGTTTCACTGCTAGTTCCTAGGACTTTGCAAAAACAGTTAAGGGATCTTTCCCTCTTGGGAAAGGATAGGATGCGCCAGCTTGAGACTTCTTTTCAGATATCCTTAGTTCTCCTTAAAATCAATATCCTCCAGAGAATGAATTTCTGACATGAAAGAAGCTTTAAGTATTAAGGTGAAGATTTTTTGGGAAATGCCTATTTTTTCTGAATTTCTCTTGAAAAAAATTCTTAATTGCTGAAATTTATGCACCCTACTGCCATGAGATTTTATTTTTGTTTATATTATTTATGTTTTTCTATTATTTTTCATTCTTTTCTTTTGTGTATGTATGTTTGCATTCAAATACACGTACTGAACTCACAATGATCCTGTTTTGAACTCTTGAGATACTCTGGTGGGAGTTACAGCCATATATCACTCTCTCACAAAAGGATGACAAATGAACACTGATAGGAAGGTGTCCATGCTTTTCTGTAGGGTGTAGGTATTCATACTTTTCTCTAGAGTGTGATTCCCTTTAAATCCCAAGGCCTGGATAATGGCATGCAAATTGAGCCTGCTGAATAGGAATCAAGCAGGTAGCATTTTTGAAAACAGCTCATGATATTTTCTGGCATCAAAGTGGTAGGAAGATTTAATAAACACGTGTACACTTAGTTTTTCCAAGACATGCTTTATTGCATACTGGAATTTTCAAACTGCGTGGATATCCATTTAAAAATTCGCTGGACGCTTGTGCTTTTGTATAATTCCATGAAGTCCTTAGCTACATCCAAAATGAGTTACATACCTCCAGAAATCTGGCCTTTAGGGGTGAAAGAATCTTGGACAATGGCTCTATTGTTAATCATTATTTCCAGTATAATGTAACAAATGTTCTAACCTTGAAAGGAGGCAGGGGAGTAAAACCCTAGCCTGCCTCCTTATCCTTTTTCCTTCCAGGTTTTATTCTTTTACAGCTGTAGCAGTACAAAGCAGCTACAACTAAGAATATGAATCACCGTTGCTATCGTCATTAACATAATGCCCATGTGTAGATTTATCTGCAGACTTTCAGTTTGATAAACTGTTGGCATGTAAATATTTCCTTGAAGAAATTCCAGTCCAGCTGCTTTTGTTTACAAATCTATCAATGGTTAACACCATAGAATGTATTTCGCCAGTATCTGAATTATAATTACAACTTCTTTAATTGTGAATCCATTATAAAAGAGGAGGACAAAACTAAATAATAAATAATTTTGAAGATTTTTGGAACCATGCCAGCAGCTTTGCCTGCATTAATTTTTGAAAACGTGTGGACTTATCCTTGTAAGTCTCCATTCTATTATTCTTTCTTGTTATTTATTTGTACAGTTAATTGTGAAGAAACTCTTTCTGAATAATTATTTCATTGTACTTATTTTGTCTTCAGAGGTTCTTCTGCTTATTCCTTATTTTACTTCTTGACTTCTGCTTGATCATTCCATGGATTTAATTAAGAGTTTGTTTTGATACACCAGTCACAGTAACATCTAAACTGACCTGAATTCTGAGTATTTGCAGGTTTTCAAAAAAAAATTTTTGAGATACAGGATCAAAGAAACTCTGGAATCTCACTTGGCAGCAGGTTATTGGCTTTGCTTGTTGCTGTTTTGACCAGCGATGCAGAGAGTCGTGCTTTGAATTTATTGAACTCTCACTGGTTTGTATAATTGTTTGTTACAACTTAATTACGATTCAGTACAATTTTCATGGATCAGCTCTGGAGGCAAACTATGAAATTCATTATCCCTAAATTAGGATCTCTAAAAGTTAAACTTGAGCTACATATTATAGACCTATTTGTAGCCAGTGGACAAAATCCACACCTCAAAATAATAAATCATTTGTTATCAACCCTTGGGTGCCTCTTTTAGGATTAGATGAATCACTTGTGAAGATACCTATTTGTCTTTATTAGTCAACAAAGGGGTGCATTTTAGCCAACAGCTATGGCGGGAATGAGGTTTGCCTGGCAATTGCTGTGAGAGCTGTTGGGAAGCACTTTGGTTTCACTAGCTAGTCCCACCAAACTTCTTCCAGGATTTCATATCCCTTGCGTGTGTATCTTTCCAACTAGTTTTTCAGCCCTCTAGTGACACCAGTAAGAGGGTCCATGGCACCTGTATATGCCTTGCTGGTTTCTTCATATTGCTTATGAAAATCAAAGGTGTTTGCATGTATCTGCTGTGCAGAATCTGAAGGGCACAATTGTGAGGGTTAGAATGAAACAACATCTGGCTTTTTTTTAGGTTTCTTTGAAGACTTTGGGGTAGTTGGGAGAATTCATACAGAATTTTTTTTTTTTTAATTTCCTTAATTGCATTTTTTAAAAGTTAAATGTTTTGAGAAGTAAAAAGAAACTAATGCAAATAAATAATTGTATAATTATACACTATTTTTTTCATGTTTTTTC
Organism: Oreocharis arfaki; assembly: GCA_013398015.1. NCBI lineage: Eukaryota > Metazoa > Chordata > Aves > Passeriformes > Paramythiidae > Oreocharis > Oreocharis arfaki. Next base: position 361,530 of record VZRR01013742.1, read on the forward strand.
ATTTTCCCTGCTAGAAGTGAAGAAATGTTTTTCAACAACATGATGTAGAAGTAAGAGAGAACTTTGAAAAGTGATCTACTGTTCATGCATCTTAGGAATCTAACTTCCACCTGGTAGATCAGTCTTCCCCTGTAGTTATGCAGAAGTTTTTCTGGAATGATCTGTAGGAAAATCTTATTTTCTCAACTTAATTATGTAAATATACCTGGCTGTGATCTTTCTCTGAGACTAGGAAAGGCATGCTTTTCTTCTTTAGCTGTATAGTTCATTTAGTCAGCTTCTTTCTGAAAATGCTTTCTTAGGTGCCTGACTGAGGTAGTGAGCCTCATGGAAATCATGGACTTTTTATTTCTTTAATTTCTTTCACATTTGGAGCTTTAGAAGCACATACAAGGCTACTGGACTGTCTTCATAGAAAGAGTTTCTATCAGGAATGAGTAAAGACAACAGAAGAAAAATTTTCTATTTCGGGTAGAAACAGACTGACAGACCTTTATATCTAATGACTGTTTTTTCAGTTTGTGTATGCTGTCTATGCATATGATAGATGCTCAGTTTCAGTGTATCAAGGAAAGTAGGTTAGATCTCATTTAGACTTGTAAGTCATATGGCAGCGTAGAGGCTCTTGAAACCAGGTACCCATCTCCCCTCCCCGCCTGAGGATACTGTTTTAATGTACCACTCTCCATAAAACTGTCTTAGACTATCTTACTGCATTAAAACATACTATTTTTGCTTTCTGTCAAAAGTAATGAGCTGCTACTTTTAGCTACTGCTTTATTTATAGAATCAGTGCAGAGTGTATAGTCTCTTAATTTTGTTGCTGTTTATTTAAGATATAGTTCTCAAGGTTTGGTTATTAGCAGTAACACTTAGAGATTAACTCTGTTCAGGTACAGTATTGATTAACTCTATCGTTCATAAAACCACAAGAAAATATTTAGCTATATAATTCATTGACTTTCCACATAATCAGCCTGTGAATTATATGACTGAACTTGATGGGCTGACAATGTGAATGATAAATTTGTTCTGCAGAGTATTTTTGATGTATTTTATCTTTCTTTGATACATTATCAAAAATGAAATTTTGTCCATTACATTTAGAATATCTGTTGTAAGTAGTTGCCATCTGGTGCCAGCACTCATTTCTATTCACAGGTAATGGTGCAATACTTAAACTTTGGAAGGCAGTATGTTTCTCTCAATTTGTAATGGAGTGAGGTAATGTCATGTCTCTAATGGGAAGTAAATAACATGCTTTGACATGAATGGACACTTCTGGCAATCATTAAAATAACTGAGTGTGGTGGAGAGTTAGAAAGATGAAGAGTAGGAGAGCGGCAAGTTCACCCATTGACATCTCCAACATTGTGTTTTGCTGAATCCGTGATGCTCATGATCTGGTAGTGAGTTGATCTGATGGGACAGGAAATGATTCTTCTGTCCTGTCATAAAATGTTAGCCTCTCCAGTGGAATATATCATGAATAAGGAAAAGTTTGTAAATTCTTATCACCAACTTATACATTCATTCTGAACAATAACTCTGGCATTCTGTCTTTGGGAGAGTGGATTCATGCTGTTGTCCCTCCACAAACCTTTCAATTTTGTCCAGTTTACAAATAAGTTGAAAGTGGAAGCTTTCTTGCTAGTTTGGCCAGATATGTGACAGCTTAGCAGGATTTCTTTTCAAACAAAATCCTGCAATAAGATTTTACTTAACTATTCTGTAAGTGATGTGTGACTTTTAAAAGATTTTCCAGCAGAACCACAAGCAGTAATCCTTTTCTATTTTTTAAATGACTGTGAAAGGAGAGACGGCATCTGGGGAAAACAAAGGTCAAATTGGAACCGTCTCTTTAAAATTATTCTAATATTAAATGTATAGGTTCCTATACAGCTGAGTACCGGCAAGGGCTTCACAAATGAGTGAAGTAGTATATTAGGAGTATTAGTATATTCTCTTAATAGTTTTCATTTCATTAAATAATGAAAAGTTGACAATTGAAGATTTTTTTTTTTCCTAGGCCTGTGGTTTCACCCATTGGATTAATTTATCACACTGTGTCTTCACATCTCTTTCTTAGTAAAATGGATTTTAGTTTTCCACTCTGCTGCAATCTTGGTTCAAGGTCCCAAAAACTGAAGTACTGGGTAAAGGTGGGCTTTTTCAGTTCACTTTTAAGAAATCATGAAAGCTGTGATTTGCAGATTAGATGAAATTCTTGTGATTGTTTGTTTCGACAAAATTAGGTAATCAATCTGGGTATGAAAACTCATATTCAACCTTTGGTTGAATTTTAGAATTAGTTTTATCTGTAACTTCTAGCCCTAATGCACCCTCCTAAAGAAAGTTAAGCTATCAGATAACAAAGCAATTTTTTACTACCCAAGACTTTAATCCCAGGCTTCAGCCCTCTGTCTTCTGTGTGTGTGAAAGTAGCTATGTGTGAATACTTCTGATTGCACTGTGAGATTGCAGACGATTAAAAAAAGAGTGTAGTAGGAAGTGAGATTTACCTTTTGACTTCTATCTTTTCCATCTGCTAGAATACTCACACACACACACACGCGCACACACACACACACACAGACACACACACAGACACACACATATGCACATGCACACACACTTTAGTTTTCAAGCGCAAAGTGGTTTTGGTGGTGAAAATGAGTGAAACTGATCTTGCCAAGAATAATCTCACTCCACCTCCCTTTCCTTTTCACAAGCCTGTCTAAACCCTGAGCTGACACTGAAGGTGATGCCCACAACTTCCATTCCAAATCTTGATCCAGCAAACTTATAGCTAAATTGTGTTTCCTTTCAGAGCCGAAGGAACAAAGTTATACTGGGAAGCAAAGTCATGCTGTGCCATACTTCTTTTCTGAGGGAAGGAAGAAAACTTAAAATATTTCTGTTGCTTCTGCAGTGTATTTCATCCAAGGAGTAATTTTATGTTCTAGAGTGTGCAGAGGACCCAAAAGATATTGGCTGGAAAAAAACCATATAATTTATGGGGCAAGTGTCTGTAAGGCCATACAGTGCTACTGCTTACCACACTACAGCTTAGAGCACCTCCTGTGCCTTGTCACCTCTTCCGAGATCTCTCTCCTATGAAGGCTTCAACATTGAGTCTAATTAGCTTTGTCTTTTTCTCTTCAGTTGCACTCATCCAATCTCTCCCATACCCTGATCCTTATCCCATTTAAAATTTCTTGGTAAACCATTCTTCTCCACTAATGTATCTACTATACATTTCTTGGTGCATTACCAAAGAAACTAAGAAATGAGTTATTTGTCTGGTAGAAACAGACTTTGGAAAGTCATGATGTTCGATTTTTAGGTGTTTAGATTATCCTGCTTCTTTGTAAAACCAACACTTGACATTTCAAAACTGTTCAAACCACTAGGCACTCAAACATTGTCTTAAACAAAGAAATAAACAACAAAAAATATGTTTCAATATGTTTTGAGGCTCAATGGATTTGCCATGGAACACGGTCATGTTGTGCGAAGTATACATCTTCTTACAAGAAAGTAAGTAAGCCAGCTATGACACAGATAACTAAACATATTTCGGCATTAAGGTGGCTACTTGCAAGACTCATATATCCCATGTCCATGATTAATTTGCTTTGGTACATTTTAAATCATTTCATGGATACAGTAATTACACTATACTCAAACCATGTCAATCTATCACTGCTCTGAATCAATATGGTAGGTGTTTTTCAACGATTTATAAACAACAATGCTCATATATGCCAAACATATTATAAAAGTACAGTTAGTTTGAATAAAGAGCATATTTGTTCTTGTATTGATTTAACTTCTTGTCATGCTTTGTAGGGTTGCCATGTAAATGTCTTTTTTTTAAATTCAAGATTGTGTTTAACTTTTGTTTGCTGTGGAGCTTTCCTTACTTGCCTGATTTCACTTTCCATTTTGAGTTGCAGATAAGTATGCGCATGTTTAAATGTACAAGTGAATACTTCTACAGCCACAAATTGAAACTCTTCACTTTTCACTGGAAATTAATAAAAGAGGACACCCTAGAAAATGCTGTAAAAATTGTTGTTTGCAAACACTATTTTTTCATTAAGATTGTGCCTTGCATAAAGGTATGAGGTTAGAGCAAGAAAAAAATTAAGGAAATCATGGTCAGTATGAGTTTTCTCAACCTCTTTAAAAATTAATTTTAAGGTGTTGCCTAATAAAAATGTGGTGGCAATTTAATGTGACATATCTTTAATGTATCAACTTCTAGATTTTTAGTTGCCATTTTATTTTATTATATTTTATTCATTTTAGTGATTAGGCAATTATTTCCTAACCTCTCAGAGCTACCTACAGTGGAATTTCTCTCCAAGTGAAGTGACTCAGGTGCCTTAACAACAGGCCATCAAAGTGTGAGGGAGAACTGAGACGAACTTTGAGTGTTTCCTCCAGTTTTTCATATGAACTAAGGAAATTTTGTATGGCTTCAATACAAAATTATCAATTATCCAAAATTTTAATTCAAAGCCAGTCTTAAGTTCATGAAACTTAACAAACCTCTTGATGAACCTCATTTATTTATTAACGAAACACAGTTCCACAAGGGTTTCACATCGTTTCGGGTTTCACATGGTTTTGGGTTTCTTTGCAAACATCTTGAGTGCAATTACTATTACTGTGAAGATATAAAATGCCATGGAGCAAATCTTCGCTAGGTGTTAACTGACAACTCGGCACTAAGTTCACTGTCAACAAAGATCCTTCAAGATTTGATCCTTTAATTAATAAGCAATACTTGTCATTGACCCCAATTAAAATGAACAAAAATGCTACTGTATCATATCCTTTCAGTGCAGAAATATGCAGATTTATACAGGCAATATTCAGGATTTTAAGTTCCATTTGGGCACCTAGAGAAATGAACTTTTTTACATAGATGTTATTATTACTTCAGTAAATATGCTGACACATTACTCACTGTTATGCATCCAATCACTATTAGCCAGATTAATTATTTTTGCTTAATCTCTAGCATTTTTCCTGTCAGAACAGCATTAATTATGCAAAAGTGGTCGTACATTGTCAAACTGAGAGGCTCATCTTGATTATTCTTGGTTATTTTGAGTATAAGTACAATCCACCCTGACTGTTAGTCTGCCCTTGAGACCCAAGCAATTTGGCTGTTATTATAATGAGGTGTGGCTCATCATAAGGGTGATTATAATGGAATCTAAGGGAATAGGGAGTCAAGCCTACTGTATATTATCTTTCATTTTTAAAGACTGTACTTTGGAATAATGGTTGAGTATTGTAGCATTTCTGTTCATTGCATGTCTTCAGGGGCTGAGATATCCTCCAATGGACTATTTTGATACTAATAGGAAAGCACGTTTAGAACATGAAAATCCCTGTATCTGTTCCTTCAGGCAATTTGTTCAGAGTGTAATTCATATCTGATGAATACTTGGTGACACTGAATGGTCCAGTGAAGATTGGTGCTAATTTTGCAGTAATGCTCTCTGTTGCATCTGTGGCTGAGTGGGAGGGTATTTTTCACCAGTTCATGAACATTTAAAAATCACTTGTATATTTGTGATCATAATATTATGTTCTATTCTCTAATTTCTTACTGAAGTCGCTCTAAAGTGGTTTTAGGTCTGAGCTGTGATCTTCATAATCTTCTCACTTTTCTGAAAAGGACTAGGTCCAGAAACAACACAGTTCCTTTTAAATTAGAAGGTGTTATCTTCAGAGAAACAAAAAACTTGTTAAAAAAAAATTGTTACACTTTTTCTCCATTCCTTCCTCCAAACAACACTGATGAGAGATTATTTTCTTTAAAACTGAGTGCCTTAAATTGTCACCATAAAAAGCAAACAAATGATCATCTCCTTATAGGATAGGATATTAGGGATTATAATTTTAGTTTTTTAAAAGACATGATGGGCAGACTAACAACAAAAATGAATCAAAATTATTTTCTGTAGAAGATTTCTATATATCTCCAGAATGGGCTGATGTTGAACAGAAATTGCTAACTATATCTAAGAATTAAATGAAAAATTTCTCGAGGTGTGTGTGGAAACATAATTCCAGTGTCCATGTGTAATTTATATACATTGTTACAAGAAGGATAGAGCTATTCAAACAGTACTGCAGCACTGCCTTCTTATTGAAAAAGTTTATGTGTATCTATGTAATTGTAAAACCAAAATCAAAACCAGAATTTTCATCCCTTTCCCTTGACTGGAGAACATAACATCATTTAATTTCAACTGTACTTTTATGAAGTAGTCAGCCTCAAAATCAGTTGAATCCTTTTCTAATATTGGCACATTTTGTGAATGTAGACTGTTCCATTTTCTTCATTATAATTTTGTTTCAGTTCTTACCTTATCTTTTAAATTTGGACAACTGATGTTGATCCATTTGACCTAAAGACCTAAAGTTTTATGCCTTGAAATATTATAACAAAAATAATAGTAATGGTGACAATCTGGAACTAAGTGAAGAAATGTATTTGTCTATATACAGTCACTTGCTGAAATATTCACCAGTAATTATGTATGATTCAAAATAAGACAGGTAAAAATTCTGCAGCTAAAACCCAAGAAACCTTGTTCGGATCAATCACTGTGCATGACACTGCTGATTTTTACAGCTCTCTGCATCACTGAATGCCATTAAAATACTGCCATTTAATTGTAATTAGTAGGCAATGGCATATATAGTAGCTTTGTTCTACAGAAGTTTCTGTGAAGTGTTGGCCCGTAATTAGAAGTGTGTTGACCATTTTTCCATAGTAGATATTTTGGAGAAGTTTTGCTTAATGACAGGAATCTAGAGTTGTTAAGATAGAAAATATTTTGCTGTTCTTTTTCACAAAGCATATGTTTCATTGGTAGCTGCTTTTTGTCTGAGTCAGGTAGAAAGAGCACAAAATAATATCAAGGAAAAAACATGGCTCATAAAATGATCTTTGTAAAAACTAAACTCTTGAATGTGATATTTCAAAGTAGAAATTCTCATATTCAAAATTGCCCCAAGTTGTCAAATTATCAAGGAAGTGTTTGCTTGTAAGATTACATATATTCTGAGTAGTTTTCTCTCCTGATCATTTGATTTTATTGTAAGACATTTTTTGTAAATTTAAAAAAACCTGACCTTTCTTAAAGCTTGCTACCTCAGTTTCTTACTATTCTTCTGAATGACTGTGTATTAATTACTCTGTTAGAAAATGCATATATAACTGCATGTATATATAGCATATATATGTATAAATAACTGAAGTATTTGGAGAGGTTCGTTGCTAGGCAATAAATATATGCCCCCAAATTCGAAATCTTCCTTTCTGCAGGCCATGGAAGTTTCAATAAAATTACAAACTGTCTTGCAAGAGTGCCTGCTTTTTAGTCTATGAATGTCTGATATGATGGGAGATCGTGCAAATATGTTTCATCCACATTGTGTTCCAAGCACCAAATACCACCAGACAGTCCATTTTTAAAGCTAAAAAAGTTCCTCTCTGGCATGTGCAGTGTTCTGTTGCCATATGCTAATATCCTGTCATTTCTCTGAGCTTCTTTCTGCATGGATGCTCCACCAAGGCCCCCATGACATGCCTCTACGTGGACTGTAAATATCCTTTTAAAGCATTGGAAAGCTTAAAAGGGCTCAATGACTGGTGCTCACTAGGAGTATGGGAAGACCTTCTAATTTAAGCAGTACTCAAAAGGGACAACATATTTCATACTATGTAATGTCGAACACTGAGTGACAATATAGACCTCCATGTAATACAGCAAAATTGAATGACTTTTGACTGTCTGGATGTTTAAAGTGTATTTGAAAGAAATAAAAAGAGAATTAAAAAAAGGCAAAAAAATCCCACCAAAACCAAAACAAAAAAACAGACAACCAAAAAGCTTCATAGGGTAATTTCCCTTAATTTTAAGGAGACAAAGATTTAAACATCTTTTTGAACACGATCAGAATAGGTAAGCAGGATTTAATATTGAGGAATTATGTATTTAAATACCATTAAAAGTTCTTAGCTTTAATGACTGCTAATGGTGGTTCTGACGCTGCCAGGATAAAGTGTTTGGGCAGAATACATTCATTCTTGATAATAATTGTTATCTGTCAAAACCTGTTTGGTTTGGGCTTGGGTTTTTTCATCTCACTTGAAAGGAATGGAGAGAAATAATTTTATCTGACTCTTCCAATATTCCAGTTTAATTAGTGTGCAGATGAAGAAATATTTAGCAGATTATATAATTTGGGGTGCATGATGTGGGAAGAAAAAAAATCTTGCATTT
>VZRR01013743.1:0-24524 GCA_013398015.1 Oreocharis arfaki
GTTTCATCCTGTTTAGTTTTACATTCTGCTGTGTTTCCTTTCTTTCATGGTTGCTTGGCCAGCCAGACGGAGACTGAAACGATCTCTCCCGGAGCCCTGCTGCAGAGCAGTCCTGCAGGGGAAGGAATTCGTGCCTGGCGGGGTGCAGGCGGGGCCGGGATGGTGACGGCTCTGTCCTTTAGGGCTGCCCGTCCCTCCCCTCGCACATCGCTGGGCTCCGGCAGCTCTGCAGCCCTGGCCGGTGGCTCAGCCCAAGCAGCAGCTGGGGATTTGTCTGGATAAGGGAATAAGGTTTTTGAGTGCCAGGCTCTGGCTGTCCCACCACGGCTTTTTGCCAGGAAATCACCCCGAGGAGAGCGTGCCCTGCTCCCACGGGCTGCGTTGGGATTTCTGATCCTGTTTTCCTGCCCTGCAGCAGGGGGTCCTTGGGATGGATGCTCGCCTGGTGCCGGGCCCTTTGGAGCCTGGGGTGTGGTTAAGCTGACCCCACACTTTGCTCTGCTGTGGGGTCTCTCTTGCTGGGGATGGGCTGAGGAAAGGCTCTGAGCCCCTTCCCTCCGTGGCTCCTGCCTGCAGAGCCTGAGATCCATCGGGAGCGGGCAGGGGCTTTGTTAGACATTTATAGTCAAAGGCAAGTAAGGGATCCTTGAGGGAGCCTCTAGCTGGTGGTGGCACACGGGCCATGGAAGTTTGGGGTCCCCTCCCCTTTCTGGCCAGCCCTGAGGCATCTCAGTAATTAGGATGACGAACGATTGTAGCAGAGCAAGCGGCTCGGGGGATGCAGAGAGCTGGCTTTGCTCCTGCAGGGAGCTGGTCCAGCTGAAAGCTGACCTGGTGGGGGAAAGGAGTTGGAGAATCCTCGAGCTGTAGAATGGTTTGGGTTGGGAGGGACCTTAAAACTCATCCCGTGCCACCCTCTACCACGGGCAGGGACACCTGCCACTATCCCAGGCTGCTCCAGGCTCTGTCCAGCCTGGCTTTGGGCACTGCCAGGAATCCAGGGGCGGCCACAGCTTCTCAGGGCACCCTGTGCCAGGGCCTCCCCACCCTCACGGGGAAGAATTCCTTCCCAAGGGTTAGGAGAAGGGCAGGAGAAGGAGGCAGAAGGTGCCACGGAGGCTGTGCCCCTGCTCTTACTTGCACAGGTCACACCTGCTTGGCCCGGTGAGGGCTGCACTGCCTCATGAGTGCTTCCCAAACCAGGTCAGTGGTCCAAGCAAAACCTGTTTTGCCAGAGCCCTTTGGGATGGAGGCCTGCCTGAGGGGCAGGGTAAACCGGGCACAGGCAGGGTCTTGACCTTGTTTTTTGGGAGAGGCACCTCCTTCTCCTCTCTCCTGCACCCCTGCCCTCCTGCCCTGCCAAAAAATCCCAGCTGCCGTGTCACCGTCACAACACAGTGGCTGCCTGGGAAGGCAGATATTAGCAACCCCGAAATATCCCCGGGACAGGCTCTTGTGTGATGGGAGACAGTTACCATGGAAACCTCCTTCAAATAAAAAAAAAAGAGAAAAAAACAGAAAAAACCCCGAAATTTAAAGCAGCCCTTGTAGCTCAGAGGAACTGTAGACATTATTACAGGTTTTTTTGGCACCCCCCCCCCTTTTTCTTTTATTTGTTCCAGCTAAAAGCTCCAGGAGACAAGGCAATTAATTTGGCATCCCAAGGGGAGTGAGAGAGCAAGGGTACAGGGCTGGGACCCAGCTTCCTGGGCTGGCAGGCGCCCGGTGCTTCCCGCAGCCACCAAATGCCCTCCTCCAACGGGATTGCTCCAGCACGGAGGAAGAAGCAGGGCAGTTTTTCAGGAGAGGTGGCTTACGGATTAAAACAGCCTTTGTAGGTGCATATGTGCAGTGTTTGGGAGGGGATGGTGTGAGGGAGGAGTTCAGGGCACTGCCAGAGGGGTGAGACATCCCACTCCCCAATTTTCTTGCCAGCCTCTATTGTGTGGCTGTGGCCGCAGGGTCTGTAAATTGCTGCGGTGCTCTCAGCCCATTTGCTCCCCTAATGATGTCCCCAGTGCCTGCAGCCTCTGGGAAATCTCCTGTTTGGACTTTTGGAGAGGCTGCCGTGCCTCCCACCGCCCTGGGCTGGCCCCGAGCTCCCCTGGGCACTGCTTTCCCAGTGGTGGTTGTGCCAGTGCAGGGCTGTTTTCCCACCCCAGTGCTGCACCTCCCAGCCTCTCCTGTGTTGCTGAGCCAGAAATAGCTGGGCTCTGTCTTTTGCCTCGTTGGGAGAGCTCTGCAGAGGGGGCAGTGGAGGGAATCAAGGGCTGTCCTGCTGCCATGGAGTTGCTGGCTTCCCTGCTGGCCGAGGGGGCAAGCCAGGAGTTTGTCTTTGCAGACGTGGCATGCATGGCCTGGGAATCTGGGGGGAATTGTAAATGTCTCTGCTGGTCCATGGGCAGGGAGCTGCAAGGATCTCATCCCAGCTCACACCCAGGTGCAGCTTTAGTGGCCTGGGATGTGTGTCCAAGCATCTGCGAGCAAGGCAGGGCCTGAAACATCCTTCTGGGGAAAAGTGAAACCAATCCTGTTAGTCTTTTCAGCTGTGCCGTGGTCCTGGTGTGCTCAGACCTGGTGGGCAGGAGAAATAGCTCAGCCCCCTCCAGGGATGGTGAGAATGCCTGTGAGCTGGGGAGGAGAGCCCAGCCTCGGACTTGGGCTGGCTCCCACAGCTTGTGCTGTCCTGTTTCCACCTTTTAGTGCTTGCAGAGCAAGGCACATCTCTGGTTAGCAGCTGGAGGGCTCAGCCTCAGCCCCAGCAGGCCCCCACAACCTGTTCATGCCGTGGCACAAATGGGGAGGAAGAGGAAGGGGTGTGCTGCAGGAACTGGGGCTGGCGGCTGCCTGGGGGCTGCGGAGGTTCCTGGGAGGTGGAGCTCGTCTCCCCATGGGATGGCGGTGGGCAGCCTGGGAAGGATCTGCTCTCCTTGTAATCACAGCTCAGGGCTGGCTCTTCCCAGCTTTCACATGTTTCACACGGTTTTTTGTGGGAGTGAAAGGGAGCGTGGGTGTGAAACCACCGTGCCAGCGGTAGGGAAGCACCGGGGTGACGGAGGGAGGGCAGGAAAGGAAGGGCAGTGAGGAGGAAGGAGAGGCACAGGGCCAGGAGGGAGCAAACAACTGCAGGAACCGCACAGAAGCCAAGGGGCGTTAGGAGCAGTGATGGCAGAGCCACAGGCCGTGGTTGTGAGCCACAGCACCTTTGGTGGCTTCACAGAGCCCGGTGAAGTGCCCCGTGGAGTGATCACAGCAGGAATTAATAGCTGGCTTCACACCAGGTGGCAGCATCCAGGTCCTGGGAATGGCACTGCGAGGGATGGGGCTGTGCCATCAGTGGGTTTCTGGCCAAGAAAAGGAGGAGATGGCAGGAGGAGGTGGCAGGCTGGCTCGTTGAGCCCTGGGCTCAGCAGCAGCCAGAACTGGCAGGGTTAAGGCAAAGACGAGGCTGTAAACGCAGGAGTTTGCAGTTACTGGTGCTCGGAGTCCAGCAGGGCTCTTTGCTCTTGAGATACTGAAAATGCAGCTGACTCCTCACCTTGCTGTGGTTTTGTTTGCTGCTTGTTTGCTAAAGTGGGCTGCTGCTTCTCTGGGGTGGGAGTGAGAGACAGCAGCCCCTCGCTTAGAAACTCCCTGGTCGTGATGGTGCGAGTGCTGTCCTGGCCAGGGTGACTCTTTTTCACTTGGCTGGGCTGCAGCACCCCGACTCCGTCCCCGTTTTCCCGGCCATCTCCAATTTCAGCACTGGACCAAGAGGATAAGCAGATTTTCCTTCTTTTTTTCCCCCTGCAAGTGCAAGGGAACTTCCTGCCTATGGCGGCGACATTGGGATTCCCACTTTCCTGCCTCAGGGTGCGAGCCCTACCTGAAAAGATGGGCAGGTAAATGCAGGCAGGGCCGTGCTGCCGTGAGAGGGCACTGGAGCTGGTGGGTGCTGGAACCCAGGAGCGCTGTTACATAATTCGGACTGCAATGCAGAAGCTCCTCCTTAATTTTTAATTATCCGGTTGCCGCACGTACGTAGCGCTCGGCTTGGGAGGCGACGCTGGCCCCTGGGCACGTGTGAAGGGCCTTGGCTGGTGGAGACGACCAGGAAAGCCTTCCCTCGTGCTCCTGGCCCCGGTGGCACAGCAGGAGGAAGCGTGGCACCGAGTGGGGCTGGGCTGTGCTAGCTGGAGAGGATGCTCTGCACCCACGCCGGGGGCTCAGGGATGTCCCCGTGGAGCGCTGGGGCAGAGGGAGAAGGGGTGTGTGTGCAGGTCTCCAAAGGCCTGTGAGGTTTCTGTGGCTCACAGTGTTGGAGAAGAGGGAGGCACCACGGTCACTCTGCACACAGATTTCCTGCAGAGCATCTCTCAGGGTGGGTTTTGGGGTGTGGGAGAAGCTGAGAAGGAGCTGTTACAGACCTCAGCTGCGGAGCACCATTTCTTCCCCTCCCCGTTTCTCTGCCTCTTTCAAATCCCCACTCTGCGCTTTCTGTCCCTCCTACAAAGGCAGCTGCCTCGGAGCAGCTTAGGCTTCAAAGTTCCCGAAATAACAAAGGTTAAAATAAATTAAAAAAAAAAAAAAAAAAGCGTTGCTAGAAGATCAAGTCCGTGCCCCACTTGCACCTGAGAGCTCAGAGCTTCAGAGCAGCTGCAAGGAACCCCCCACAACATCCACAGCAGGGCTTCTCCATGCTTGAGGTCCTGTCTTCACCCTCCTGCAGCCACAGGAGATTTTGTACTAGCCAGGATGAGGATGCAGGTGAGAGAAAGGGGTGGAGGGTCCTGCTGCTTTTGTTGGCCCTGGGGGCAGCTGGAGAGAGTCCCTTGTGGAGGAGGAGGCTGTGGTGATGGCTGCAGCGATGGGCAGAGCCCCGTGGGTGAGGTGGGTGCCCAGGGCTGTGTCCTGCACCCTCCAGCCCTGTCCCCTGGCCAGGCAGGTGGGCAAACAGCTCCTCTGTGCCCAGTGTGTGCTTTGTGCCTCTGCTGGCTCCGCTGATTTATGTAGATCATCAATATGACAATTATATACACCTGCAGGTTTAATTACCTCCATTTTCATCAGGCAGCGGCGGATTTATGCCTCTGTTCAGGTCCTGTAAATCTCAAACAGGCTTGACTAGACCCAAAAGTCTTCCCATTGATCACCATGCACTGGCTGGTCTCTGGCCATCTCGACAAGCTCTTCTTTCAAGAGTGATAAATTCGAGATGCACTGTTAACTTTTTCCCCTTCTACATCTTTCTTCCTTCCTCCCTTTTTCTTTTTTTTTTTTTCCCTTTTCATTCTCCCTTTTCCATCTTTCAAAGCCTCCCCACAAACTTGAAAAAGGAGCTTGAAATCATGTAAGAGATCCTGAATACCAAAGGGTTTATGAGGTTAGGCTGCAGCTGGCAGCATCCCATGCCTGCCCTCTCCATCCCTTCCCCCAAGACCAGCCTTGCTCCCTCCAGGGCAGGTGGGAGGAAGAGGAGGATCGCCTCTTGGAAAAGCTCTTGGCCTCGCTGTGGATAGGAGAGCAGACAAGGTTATTTTGGTCCAGTTTCACTCCCTGGGAGGGCCACCTCATCCATCCCACGTCTCAGAAAACCAACAGGTCATGGCTCTCCCCCCAGGAGATGAGGAACAAGTAGCTGTGCTTGTTTCCTGCTGCTGAGCACAGAAAGGCCAAAATAACATCTACTTTTCCTGACCTCCTGGCCTCGGCGCAAGGAGCACTTACACGGATGAGCGTGCAGGAGTGAGCTCAAGTTCGCCCTTGAGGTGCAGTCCATGTCATCGCTGTCCCCTGCGTGGTCCCTCCACCCCTGCCAGACCTCGCCTGTACGATATCCTCTGATGTCCCTCTGAGAGCCTGGCAGATGGGCTGGAGTGGCCAGCCATTACCTCCCCTGCCAGTCCCTCATGGATATAAATAGTCCTTTGCCTCTCTGTGAAAATTGCTTGGAAAGCTGAAGGGAATCTTGGCAAGCGTCTTGGGCCTGTAGGGTCTGACAGCACAGAGGGCTGGGGTTTGGAAAGGGGCAGTTTCTGGCTGTGTGTTAAGAGGCTCTGTCACTAGGAGATAGCTGCCCTGGGGCACCCCGTCCTCCCATGAGGCAGTGCCTGGGGGAGCAGAGGGTCCCAACCACCCCCAAAGGGACATGTGGATGCGGGATGCATCCTTGAATGGTGGCCTGGGTAGCACAAAGCTGGCTCTGCAGTCACTCTCCAACCCCAAGAGACTGGGCAGTGTGGGGGTAGTGGGTCGTTGTCCCTTGGCATCTCCAGCCACCACTGATAATCGAGGAAAAAAATGTTAGAACCGCAGCATTTCTATATATGGGCCTTTCCCTGCTCTGTGCTGCAGGGATTTCTCAGCCTCGGATGTGCCTCTGGGCTCTCTGCCTCCATAGCTGCTGGTGGCTCTGTCTTCCCCGAATTCAGTACCTTTCGCAGTGCTTTCATACTCCGTGGTGGATGAAAAAGAACCCTTTGTTAGTTTCCACACAGGTAAATCCTTGCAGGGTGAGAAATAGTGAATAACCAGTGCCTTTCCCACTGCTCCATGGGACTGATGGCTTTAGGGGCTTCTATCATGTCCTCACTCTGTCGTTGGTTTCCTTTACTGAGGAGCCCTAACACAGTTGGTTTCTCCTCTTCTCAAAGCCCTTTGCAACATCTCGTCTTCCTTGTACCCCTCCTCCGAACCTTCCAAGCTTTGCCTCCTCCGTTTCGAGATGGTTGACCCAAATATCACTTGCAGGGTTCCAGATCAGCTTGCTTTCACCAAGGTTGAGTTTCACCTGCCCACTTCCTTGCCCGCTTCCCTCCTGCACTTCTCAGCTTTAGCTTTGAGAAGACTAAATTTAGCCTTGGTGACCAACTTTGCCACTCGCCTCCTCTTCCAGCGTGTTTCTGAGCAGCCGAGGTCCTGACAAAGATCTCCATGGGGCTTCCTGGTAACCTCCTTTCATGGTGAAAACCAACCCCTTGCTCCTCTCCCCACCTGGTGGGCTCCAAGACGACTTTCCTTCTTATCCCAACACCTCTCTGGTGCTTTGGGAAACTTCGAGGGTGGGTTTTGACAATTGGATCCAATTGGATCACCCTCATCTACTGGCTCACAGTGTTGGGTGACCCGTATTTACTGATGCACCTGCTGCTTCCTCTGACAAAGTGTCCAGGGCACAAGCAGAATTTACTGCTCCCTAATTTCCTTGATGCACGAGATCTTTTATAAGAAATTGGGGTTTCCTCTGGCAAGTTTTTCTGCTCGAGTTGCTCACCCTTTGGGAGCGATAGCGGTTGTGTTGGTGGAGCTCTGCAGTTCGTGGGTGAGCACCATCTGAGCTGAGGGGTTTGTGCCCTCCTTCTCACTGATTTGCTGGGAGACAATTTAGGCAGGGCAGGAATTTTCCATGGCTGACTGGGAGCCTCTCCATCATTTGGACTCTTTCCACGGAGACCTGATTTTCCCTCTGGAAGAGGTGATGTGATAGCACTGCAGGGTGAGATGTCAGCTACAGATGTGGTCCTCTCTGGGGTTTCTATATCAGCGCTGCACCTCAGCAGTGTAGTCACACATCCTCTCTATTCTGCTTTTGCTCCCTGTCCTGTGGGTGGGCATTTGGGTTCTTTAGGACACGACCATGTCACCCGAGTGTTGGATCCCATCCCAGGAGGTGGATTCGCCTCTCTCCCCACATTTCCTCACGGCAGATGGGACCGAAGTAACGAGACAGGAGTGCAAATCAAACACGAGCCAATGTCCCGATCTGCTGGTTGTTTTTCCCAGCTTTAGGTCAAAACTGACAAACGTGGAGGAGCAACAGCCTTGGAGGGGATGTCACACAGGTGCGGCCGGGTGCGTCCTCGGGCTTGCGGGGCGGAGCAGGGCCGTGGGGGCTGTCTCGTTGTAGGGTCAGCAGCTGCAGAGCAAACCCGGCCAACTCAGGCCCACTGATGATGAATCAGTGTCCTTTGCTCTGAAAACAGTTGTGCAGCTCTCAGAGGGGAGGGAGGGTTTGCTGGTAGAGAATGGGAGGAGTTAGGGCTCTGGTGTATTCGGGACAAAAACTCCAAGTTCAAAGCTGAAGCGTGGCCATAGCTTTGAAATGCAGCTCCTTGGTGACCTTCCCAAAAGCAAAGGCACCCAGGACCATTCCAAGGAGAAACCTGGCTAGCTGTCAGCCTTGCTGTGGCACCTCGTGGCTTCACGTGCACCAGCCTCATGTGCAGGCATCGTGGTGGGGTGATCTCTCTGACCTAGCCTGGGAGTGGCTGCAGGGAGATCACCACTGCCTTTTCCTTGAACCTTTATGTTCTCCCATATCTGTGAGCCTTTTGGAGATTTTCCCCCAGGGGACCTCTCCCGTGGAGCAGGTTCCTAATATACACAGTGAGGTTTGTGTTTGCTGGTCTGGAAAAGCTGGATTGTCTTGCAAAGGCAGAGTGACCTACAGAAGGAGCTGGTTTTCCTACCTGAGACTGGAGACAGGAAAAAATGCACATGAAATATGGATAGTCAGTGATGAATGTGAATTTTTTAAACGGGGCCATAAAAACATGAATATTACCCCATGAATGATCTGTCACTAAAACCCTGGAAGTATAAATGAGTTAAGTGTCAAGATAAGCATTTTGACACCTGAATTGGTGGAAATCAAGGCCTGAGGTCCCAACAGAGAGAGCAAGTGACTCAGGGTGGGCAGGTCTCCTGAGTCACTTCAGACACTGGAGACCCTTGGAGGAGTGCAAGGCTTGATTTAGCTGAGTTTGAGCCCTTTAAAGGATGTGTGTGGTTTAGGCACGGAGCAAAAGCTAATGGGGAACTTAAATAAAAACACAGCCAGGTTCCGGGTGGGAAATAAGGCAGGTTTAAATGTTAACGAGGAAATACAAGTCCGAGTCAAAATCTGTGCTTGGCTGTATGAAACGAGTCTGTGGAGACCAGCATTATGGCAGAGTTCATTGGGCTTATTGGAGGCATCTATTAGTGCAAAACGCTTCCAAATGGAGAGGAAAATTGTTTTGCTGGGTGTTCTTTTCGTCAAAACGCTGCTGTGAGTTTTTAAGGAGAGCTGTCCTCCTTGTGTGCCACCACGCCAGGTCTCGATGGGGGGATGAGGGCTTGGGGCTGGGTCCATGTCAGCACCAGGCTCATGGGCCATGGTTTTGGTGGACCAGCACCAGCTCAGATGCAGGACTGGGCTGCGACAGAGATGTTGCCTCCCAAAATCTGGACATGCAGAGGTGCTGCCTCCAGAAGGACTGAGTTTGCTTCGCGTGAGACAGGTGTCCCAAGGGAAATGAAGCTGTTTGGGATAATCACCAATGAAGCAGGCATAAATCCCCACACCTCCAGCACCTTCAGTCTGGTCTTTCATCCTCTCCTCAAACTGCTCCTGTGGAACCTTTCTCTCCGCACTCCCTCCCCTCGCAGATGGTCTGGGAGGGGAGCAGCCGCGGCCGGTGTGTTGAAAGCATCGGCCGGGGCCTTTGGAGGCTGCTGCTCCTGCAGATATGAAGGACCTGGGCCACGTTTGATACCAGGTGAATGTGGCACAGCCTAATTAGTGGCCTCCTACTGCTATTAACCTCTGACTCAGACAGGCTATTTTTTAACAGAGGTGCAAGAAGTTAATACCAGTGCTAATGGCTTCCTATCCAAGGCCTTAATGAAAGCCATGCAGGGACCAGGCTTTTCATCAATATCTTTCAAACTTTGAACTTGAAATTATCCTCTCCCCCTTGCCTTTTTTTTTAAAATTTTTATTTTTGGCTCTCTGCCCACTTTTCTGCCTCCTCTGGGACATCCTGGCCCCTCTGTACAAACTGGTCAGCAGGGCTGGCACCTGCCAGCTCCACAGCAGAGCTGACGCTCTAAGACTTCCAGGTAAATCATCCCACTTGGCTACATGGGTCACCACAGCATCTCTCACCAGGTGGTGAGATGTCTGCTTGGAGGGCAAGACAGAGGGAAAAGTAAAATCCGTTGGACTGGGAGAAGAGAGAGTGAAGAGATGCCGTGTTAGGGAGGAAGCTTGGTTTTAATCTTGTGTTGGTCTCGCTTAAACGGAGCTCCAAGAGAGCTTCACGGATGCAGGGAAGCATTTCTGTGTGTAATTTTTTCAGGCAGAAATGGAGTAGGATAGAGGCAGCTGATGTGCTGCTCAGACACTCGAGGAGAGGAGGAGAAGGTCCAAGGATGAAGCTCTCTCACCCAGGCACTGCCTCGAGAGCCTTTGCCAGGGCAGGAGCAGAGATGGTGGAGCAGCCTCGTCCTGCAGTGTGATGGAGGGCTCACAGCCTGCCAGTTTGGGGTGATGACAATTGATTTCTGGGGTGTTTTCCTTTGCCTCTTGCACTTGTGACTTGTGTGCAATGCTGCAGGGTCGTGTCGTGACGTCTGGTGAAAGAGGATAATGTGCTCAGGCTCTGTGGCTGGATTGTGCTCTTCTGGAACAAGAATCCATTTTTTATTGAAGTATGTTTTTCTTTTAAAAAAATAAGCCTGTTTAAATAAATTTGAAATTATGACAACCTATCTTAAGGCTGAAATTTACTATAATCTGTTAATCATTTAAAGAACTTCCATCAAGGATTTCTTCTCAAATATTAATGAGCTGAAGGGTGCTGCTTTTACAATGATATGTCAGATCAGGGGGAAAACATCTCTAGCTCTAGCTTTCTAAATGTCACAATGTCACATACTTAGTATCTATTATTTTCACTCTTTACAATGGAGCAAACGCTGGTATTTACATTTTTTCCAAATGTCAGTACGTTGAGTTCCTGTTGTGCATAAAAGCTCCTGCCTTAATTACTCCTAATTTCACGTTAGCAGGCAGGTGCAGGGAGAGTGTTTTCTTCCATTCGAGCTGGTTCATTCGGAGTTGAGAAGCCGTGGGGAGCTGGGAAAGCGGGCAAGCTTGTTTCCCCCTCTCAGTCCATGAATAAAGACCGTGTGGGAGAGGAGGAGATCGGCTGCCTCAAATCCCCCCGGCTCCCAGGACCGGCTTTTCAAAGGGGGATCCGTGTCCCTGGACACGCAGCTCAGCAGCTGGAGGGAACTTCAGAAGTGCTTCTGGCTTCCTGGTGGCTTAACTCTGGGTTTAGCTTCCCGCCGGCGCCGTGGGGAGCTCGGCATCCGCGTGCTCGGGACGCGCCGAGTGCGCTGCTCACCGCCAGGAGCACGGCCCGTGCCGAGCACCAACAACCTGCCAACTCACTCGCCGTGGCTAATGCTTCTTTTGATTAATCAAATCAGTTTGGGAGGATGAACCTGGCTCCTGATGCGGATTTTGCTCCCCCCCTTTCCCCCCTCACCTCCCCCCGGCAGCCAGCTCACTTAAGGCAGCCTAATGAAATTAATTAACGGCAAATTTAAAATGTTGTTTTTCAGCACTGTAATTGAATTCCAGTTTTCATTTGAAGGCAGCATGAAACAAGCAAAATAAAGATGATAATTTGCAAAGCGAGACGGGCTCTTTCCCGCTGCCATCAATGGGGCAGAGACAGGAGGGGAAGCTGTGCCTCACTGGGAAGCTCATCGTGGTTTTTTATGGTCATCCTAAAAAAAAAATCTGCTATTTTCACGTGAAACATCCAGCAGGCAAGTGGCAGGCTCGAGCTGATGGCTGAGATCAAGGTGGTGTGAGATGGTGATCAAGCTGATCCGGTCTGAGGGGGAGGTAGCGATTAAAACAGTGCCCATCTCTCCTGGCAATGTGCTGGTGTCACCCTGTCTTTGGCTGAGAGCCAGCTGCAGGCTGTCCCTGACATTTTGGAGCCAGCCAGGTGAATTTGGTTTGATTTGGCATTTGGTGTCCTGGAGCAGGTGTCGTGTCCCTGTCCTCAGCTGCTCTTCCTGCCAGGGTGTCCTCTCCTGCCGTGACACCTCAGCCCAGCTGCGTCCATCCGCCTCACTGCCCCCAGCTCTGAAATTAGGGGTACTTATGGAAAACAGGGCTGCTTGGGCAGAGGCTGCAGGTACCTCTGCAGGTCTCTGGGCTGAGTCCTGGGTGAGGAGCCGTAAAAAGTGGTCAAAAACTGAAAACCTCTGAAATCGCCTCAGAGATGTAGGTGGGACCTCAGCCACGTCCATGTTTCACTGTTCACAAAGGGAGGGAAATGTTTTGTCTGCAACAGTTTGTGGTGTGGTCCCAACGATCCCATCGTGCTGCTGAGAAGTTGTCCTGTATCCTGTGCTCCCAGTGTCTGAAGCTGTGTTTAATGTGAAGTGTATGGGTAAAACCTGTCCAAATTAGAGCTGGAAGGATGCTGCTGGCTTACTGCTGTCAGTAAGTGCTCTCTCCCTGCACCGCAGCTGGATTTTAGGAGAGGCCCACATCTGGATTGTACCCAGAAATATGGTTTTACTCTGCTTTAGGCCTTCAGGTTGTGGTTCATGTAGGGGCAGCCACGGTGCTGGCAGGAGGTGACTGGAGGGTGTGCATCCTTTGGTCCCTCCACCAACTTTCTTGGGAAGAGGTGAATGTCTCCCATGATCCCTCTGCTCCCCATTTCCCCCCTGACCAGCTTTGCTCTTGCAGAGATCTCAGGCAACACGGATGACATCCCACTGGTGCGCTGGCGGCAGCAGTGGCTGGAGAACGGCACGCTGCTCTTCCACATCCACCACCAAGACGGGGCCCCCAACCTGCCTGGCTTCGACCCCACAGAGGAACCCCAGACTGAGTCGGCAGAGGAGGAGCTGAGGATCCTCCACATCTCTGTCATGGTATGTGATGGGAAGGCAGCCCCTGTTTAGCTATCCAGAAGCCTGTAGAAAACATAGCGGCTTTTGAAAAGCCAATTTACCTCCCCGTCTGGCTCCAGCTGCCCTAGGATGGGGGACTGTGCCCACCTTTGGGGTGCTTAGGATGCCTTGGGCGCCTCTCTGAGTGCCTTAACAGCCTGCTTTAAACCTCTCCCTTTGTTTGCATCACCTTGAAAATAGTTTGCAGGGTGCCTTTACCCGCGGGGGTTCTGTGCTTGGAGGGTCTCAGCCACGTTAACGCAGGGTTAATTCACACTGACTCATCAGGAGCCCTTTGCCCGGTGTGTGGTGCCCCCTGCCCTCTGCCCAGGCAATGTCACCACCGCTCCCATCAGCGTGGCAGCCCCGTGGTTTCACAGCAAGAGCATCCCCCGTGTCGAGGTTGCACGGCAATACTCCCCCGGGCAGACACACAGAGACAAGGTTTTGATGGCAGGGAAAGCAGAGATCTGTGTGTTGGGGGAAGATCTGTGGCGTGTTGATTGTTGTGTTTTTGGGGGTTTTTGTTGTTGGAAAAAATTTGAAGAATCCTACAATTTCTGTGCCGCTTGGAAGATAATTAGCTGGAGCCAATGTGTTGGCGAGGCTGCAAACAGGCTGTTCAGTGGTGTCTACCCTAATAAGAGCTCCAATTGCTCTTCCAGATCACAGCCCCAGGCCAGGTTTCCCCTCCATCATTTGTGCTTGATTAGTCTGAGGGAAAGAAAAAACGTTTGCAAAGCCACTCCCAAAAACATCTTGCACCATTATCTCTATCTTGCTGTCCATTCCCAGCCGCTCCTGAGAGGGTGCATCACCCCTGGAGAGGCCGGCCCCACGGTGGTCTTGGTCTTCTTGGGCACTGCTGTGTGCCAAGAGCAAGGCAGAGGTGCCTGGATCAGGGCTTGTTATGGAGCTGATGGGAAGGATGTCTGCAGCTCAGTGCTGTCACTCTGAAATGTGCAAATGCAGACTGAGTCCTCCCCTGCCCCTTTTCCCCCGTCACTCTCAGCTCCGCTCCGGCAGCATCCTCACTGCCTGACAAACAGAGCTTGGCTTTTGTGCCAGGAGTCAGGATCACGTGGAGTTCTCAAGGCTGGCTTTCTTCCTTTGCTGTGAGGCTGCTCAGAGGAGAAGTGTGAGCGAGGGGTTGTATCCATCGTGACCGAGGTCTGCTCGTGGGCCGGGCGAGGAGCGCTCCCACGCCCATCCAGTGCAGGGCTCCTCTCACAGCCACCACAGGGATGCTGGGCTGGAGGGGGAATAAGACAGGATGGGATTTCTGTGCACCAGTGGAGGGAAAAAGGGGCTCTGAGGTGGTGTCCTGACCCTCTGCAACAGGCAGTGCGTGGGGGAGACTTCAGCTCTGGCTTTCATCCTCCTCTCAAAGCCTCTTGAAATCTCAAGAGTCCACAGGCTGCTTTTCTCAGGGGTAGTTGGAGCTTATCGGGGCAGAAGAAATTCAGTTTCAATGAAATAATAAGCCTCTTTTGTAAACCCACAGCCACTGTCTGAAAAAAAATGGGCATGCACCAGATTCGAGCTCTGGCTTGGTGTCTCCCGGTCACCTGCACAGGCCTATGGCAGAGCTCGCTGGTGTTTGGGGGATTTAATGAGCATGCAGAGGGTGAAGGAAAGCCAGGAATGCCCTGGTATTCCTCCTACCTGCTTGTCATCCTATCTGTAGGTGGACTTTCCCTAGGCTGATGGAGAGCCATGACAGAGGAGGCCATCTCTGGTGGGGATGGGGACAGTCCCCACTTGTTTATGGATCACAGGAGCTCGTAGGGATTGGAACGTGATGTAGAAATTGGCTCTCACTTCACCACTAAAAAATTCTGCGTGACTACGCCAGGCACTTTATACAAAGGCACGTAGTGATGGAGTTAGACTGATACAGAGGAGATTTGGATTAGATACTGGGAGGAAATTCTTCCCTGTGAGGGCAGTGAGGCCCTGGCACAGGGTGCCCAGAGAAGCTGTGGCTGCCCCATCCCTGGAAGCCTCCAAGATCAGACTGGACAGGGCTTGGAGCAGCCTGGGCTAGTGGGAGGTGTCCCTGCCTTTGGCATGGAGGTTGGAATGAGGTGAGTTTTAAGGTCCCTTCCAATCAAAACCGTAGTAGGATTCTATGATTTCTATGATAATAGATTATCATAGAAATCATAGAAGGATTTTCTGACTTCCTGGCTGTAGGCTGCTGGCCAGAAAGATGCCAGCCCCCCCTCCTCTTCTGCAGGACTGCTGGTCTCCTTAATCACTGAAGTTTGTATCCTCTTTCTTTCTCTTTAGGGTTTTCTTGTTTTTGTTTTTAAAGGAAGTTGGGAAGGAGGCTGGGAGGCTGCATCACAGCTCCATTACTCTGGAAATGAAAGTGGGTTAAACTGTAATGGCCATTAAACTTCCTTTTCCAGCTGCCTCTCCTGCTTCTCATTCCGTAATTCCCTTAATGTTTTGCTCCTAATGGAGCAGATTATTACTGTTATTTTATTTTCTCAAGATCACCTGTTGCATAGGGAAGAGCAGGGAGACTGGAGCTGTGGATGGACTCTGAGCTCTTAGCTGGCTCCGCATGCTTTTTATTGTTATTATTGTTATTATTCGTGGCAGATTGTGCGTGAAGGGACAGTTTGGGGCTTTCATCTCACTGCCCTCTCTCTGTGGACACTGACGTCTTGCAGGGGGGGGATCTTGGGTACGGTGGAGGGATGGCAGGGCCAGGTGCTGTTTTGGGGTCCATCCATGTGGGACAGGAGCTTTTTCAGCCTCTTTTCCCTCAAGATGCTCCCCAAACAACACTTCAGTCATCTGCCCGTCTCAAGCCTTGATCTCTTCTAATCCGTGCTGCAATTTCTGCCGGATACCCTGGGAAAATCTCCCAAGATTGAGAGTGACAGCACTGAAACTGGCTGGAAATGGGTCAGAAAAAGTCGCCCGTAGGAGCATTCGCCTGGGATAGAGCTGATCTCTGTTTTCAGAGAAGGGAGAGCGAAACAAAGCACGCTCTGCTTTAAATGCTGCTTTTTCATGCCTCGGTGGCAACCTCAAACGTGGAGGCCCCAGGGAGCCCTTGGCCAGCACTGGATGCTCTCGGTGCCGGCACCCTCTTGGTGTGACCAGGCTCCCCTGGCCAATGCCTTCTCTTTGGCCACCCTGGAGCACACCTGGGGTGTTTGTGTCCCGGGGGGTGGCTGCCACTGGCCCCTGGCTGACCCCTGCTCGCGTTGGCGCCCGCAGGGAGGGATGATCGCCCTGCTGCTCTCCATCCTCTGCCTGGTGATGATCCTGTACACGCGCCGGCGGTGGTGCAAGCGGCGCCGCGTGCCGCAGCCCCAGAAGAGCGCCAGCGCCGAGGCGGCCAACGAGATCCACTACATCCCGTCGGTGCTGATCGGGGGCCACGGGCGGGAGAGCCTGCGCAACGCCCGCGTGCAGGGCCACAACTCCAGCGGCACGCTCAGCATCCGCGAGACGCCCATCCTGGACGGCTACGAGTACGACATCACCGACCTGCGGCACCACCTGCAGCGCGAGTGCATGAACGGCGGCGAGGACTTCGCCAGCCAGGTCACCCGCACCCTGGACTCGCTGCAGGGCTGCAACGAGAAGGCCAGCATGGACCTCACGCCAGGTGGGCACGGGCTGAGCCCGCCTTGTCTTCTCTCCGCAGTTCCGTACACGCGTTTTCCCTCCAGCGTTCTCCCCGTTTCTCTGGGGTT
Source organism: Oreocharis arfaki (assembly GCA_013398015.1). Lineage (NCBI taxonomy): Eukaryota > Metazoa > Chordata > Aves > Passeriformes > Paramythiidae > Oreocharis > Oreocharis arfaki. The sequence goes on from VZRR01013743.1 coordinate 16,446, forward strand.
TCGTCGGGAGTGAGATGCTGGCGGTCCCCTGAAGGCACTGCCATTGCTGGGAGGCCTTGCAGCCGCTTGAGAGCAGTCCCTGCTGAGGTGGACGTGGCTGGGACAATGAGGCTTTGTGGGAAAATGTCGCAGATTGACACTAAGAAGCAGGCATGGACGCAGGTTTCATACACACGCCAAGGTCTCGGGCCAACGGGCAAAAGCCTGGCCCCCTGTTTATTCTCACACTTATATACATATGTACAGACAATCAACAATTGGATGAAGAGGTTAAGCCTCTCCAAATTGATAGGATATAAATTCAGTCCATCACTTTCTTCCACCTCCGGAGAAGGAATGCAAAACAATTCTAAAAGTACAGCCTAGAAAAGATTCGTTACAAAAACATGGGCATTGTTTATTTTACAACTTATGAGAAAGTCTTTCACTGCTAACGCGAACAAGGTATGCAGTGAAAAACCAGGGCAACAGGAAAAGGCTGTGGTTCCCGTGGCCTGGCAGAGAACCAGAATGGGGTTCCCTCCTTGCTATCCCATCGTGAGCCCCAAGCTTCCCTCCTGTATCCCCAGATTCCTGGTGTCTTCTTCAGGTGAGGTTTTTAGTAGCAAAATTGTACTTGCCATCAGGATGATTCAGAGTTGATGCTGCCTTCTGATCACCAGCAGGGATTCTCTGAGGCTTGTAATCAACCTGTTCTTTGGCCATATCCCTACCTGAGCAATCTAGTTAGATCCTTCTCAGCTGAGACATAGTTTGGGAAGATCATGGTGTGGTGCCTAATGCTCTCCTGGATATGGAGAAGTGCCCTGAGAGGCTGAGCGTTAATATCTCAGCTTTGGGCTAGTTTGGTGGAGGGTCCAGTCCTCTTCAGGATTGGAGTTGTTCATGAGTGTGCACTGGGGGCAGCTGAGCTCATTGGCTTCAGCCCCTTGATCAGTTCAGGACGATCTAGAGATGGATCCAAGGAAACCTTTCTCTCACCTCCCTCCCTTCTGAAAACCTTTGTCCCTGAAATGTTTTGCCTGCAATTCTTCCTGCTCAGGGAGCGACAACGCCAAGCTGTCCCTGATGAACAAGTACAAGGACAACATCATTGCCACCAGCCCCGTGGACTCGAACCACCAGCAGGCCACGCTGCTGTCCCACACCTCCAGCAGCCAGCGCAAGCGCATCAACAACAAAGCGCGAGGTAGGGCGGTCCCCGGGGTGGAGGGGGTGCCTTGGGCTTCCACCCACCCACGTTCCAGCAACCCACCCTCTGCTGGGATGGAGAAACAGGACCAGAGTCAGGCGAGAGCGTGGAAAAGTGGGTTTGGCTGGGGAGAAGCAGAAAATGTGGTGCCTGCAAGGATGCAACTCATTTTGGGCCGGTTGGTTACTAAGATGCAGAGGGTGTTTGCCCCAGTAAATATTTCAAGATGCTGGCACAGCCATGGGGGAAAGTTGCAAGGTAACCTGTGGTGGAGGGGGTCTGGCTATGTGTGGTGGGAAGGGGAACAGATGCTGTCCCTGCTGCACCTGGCAGATGGGGCTTCTGGTCCTTAGTGCAAGGCTTTCCCCAAAGGGTGATGTAGGATGCCAAGGTTTGGGGTGGCACGGTGCCAACCCCTCCATGACTACACTCAGTGTCCCCTGCAGCTGGCTCAGCATTCCTCAACCCCGAGGGGGACTCGGGGACAGAGGCAGACACCGATCCCCAGCTGACCTTCTACACGGACCCCTCGCGGAGCCGGAGGCGCAGCCGAGGTGGGTGACGAGCCAGGACCCCTCTTGCCTTTATTTGCCATTGCTTCTCTGGGTTTGGAGACTTTTTGCATTGGCAGAAAGATGGAAACCTGAGCGCAATCCTGCAGGCAGGCACCGGTCCCTGCTCCGCAGCAGGCTGCTGCTGCTCTCCGGTGGAGCTTCCCAGCAGAGGATGAAATATATTCTGGTGTTCTGCTGGAGGCTGCTGCCGGGCACGGGTGTATATTAATGAGCAACACGCTTCAAAGGCTGGCCCGTGCGTTCCTGCGCCGCCGGGCTCCGCTCCAGCACCGTGCACACACCGGCTGGACGTGCACCAGGGGATGGGCCCCAGGCAGGAGCCTTGCCCCACTGCCCTGCGCCATCCCTCTGGGAGGTTTCCTCTTCCCGAGACGGAAGTCAGTGTCTGTTTTCCCTCGCTGAGCCTCGTTTGCTGGATGATGCCTTGTTTTTCTGGGAGTGGTGAGACTGGGAGCCATCTCCTTCAGCTGGTGCTGGGAGGCCGATTCAGGCTTTGTCTCCAGCCAGTTTTTTTCCACTCAGCTTCTTCAGCTGAAAGATTAAAAGCCAAAGACCTGCATGCCCTGAGCGGTTAGGGCTCTCTAGTGCTTCTTCAAGAGCATCCATGAACCTGTTGTCATGACAAAATTAACCTGAGTGAAGTGCCAGGAAGGAGTGGGGAAAACCAGGATACCGCATTTACCTTTCTTCCCCCCCTCAACATCTCTGCTCTGCTTTAAAGCTCTGCTGCTGCTAAGTTCTCAGCATGCTGCAGTGCAGGGTGTGGGAGAGCCAGGGCTCTGGGGGATCAGGAAGATCTTGGTCACAGCGGGGGAGAGGGACGGAGAGTCCCGTGGCAAAGGCTGCTGCGTGCTCTTCAAAGTCCAAAGTGGCTCCATTTGATTTGATTGATGCTGGATTTCCAGGGGGCTGGGCTGGGTCTCTGCATCCTCTGAGGTGCCCCTGGCTGCACCCGAAGATCTTCCTGGGCCCTGCAGGTATCAGGTCTGACTGTGCCCCCGTGTTTTGCAGTGGGGTCCCCCCGGAGCCCTGTGAACAAGACCACGCTGACCCTCATCAGCGTGACGAGCTGTGTCATCAGCCTGGTGTGCTCCTCCCACATGAACTGCCCCCTGGTCGTCAAGATCACCCTCCACGTCCCTGAGCACCTGATCGCCGACGGTGAGCACCCCATGGTCTTACCCATTTCTTCGTGCCCCGCTCTGTGAGGTCTAACGGGGGAGAGGGGGGAAGGATGGACAGGATGGGAGCAGGACAGAGGCACAGGCGTGGGTGGAGGGCACAGTGTGGGACAGAGGAAGTGGGCATGGCATGGAGGTTGTGGGCACAGCACAGAGGGGATGGTGGAAGACAGAGGTGGCTGCTATGGGATGGAGGGGGTGGGTCCGTGGTAGAGGGGATGGGTGTGAGATGGAGGGTACCACGTTGGGAGCAAGGGATGGAGGGGTACAGGATGGGGGAGGTAGGCACAGGACAGAAGAGACAGACACAGGGTAGAGATGGCTGTCGTGGGACACAGGGCATGGTGCAGGATGGAGGGGATGGGCATAGGGCTGAGGAGAGTATTTTGGAGTGGAGGGGAACGGATATGGGATTAAATGGACCATCATGGGATGAAGGACATGGTGGGACAGAGGGATCAGATCTCAGTGTGGGACCAAGGGGAGGGGTGTGGGATGGAGATGACTGCTTCTGGGACAGACGGGAAGGGCACAGGATGGAGGGAGCTGTTATAGGATAGAAAAGACAGATGTGGGATGGAGAGGGCAGCCAGGATGGGCACAGGACAGAGGATTCCTTGTGGAGCAGAGGGGCCTGGGGATGGAATGAATGGGCAGGGGATGCAGGGATCCATCACGGGATGGGGGGGAAACATCACGGGATGGAGGGCTCCGTTCTGGGATGCAGGGGACTGTTGTGGGCTGGAGGGCACAGCAGCAGGCTGCTGGCACTGACTGCCCTTGTCCCGGTGGCAGGAAGCCGGTTCATCCTGCTGGAGGGGAGCCAGCTGGATGCCAGTGACTGGCTGAACCCGGCACAGGTCGTCCTCTTCTCCCAGCAAAACTCCAGCGGGCCCTGGGCCCTGGACCTCTGCGCCCGGCGCCTCCTCGACCCCTGCGAGCACCAGTGTGACCCCGAGACTGGTAAGTGTTGTCGAGCCTGGGGTGGGTTTGTGAGCTCACCTCTGCCTCCTCAACCCTGCTGTGGTGGGAAGGAGCTTCCTCCCCTTCTCTGAGTGCAGTCTGGAGCTGCTGGGTGCCCTGGGGTGGCTGCAGGCTGCACTGGGCAGGGAAGCACATGGAAACCCTTCCCAGGAGTGTTGTCCCACGTCCCTCACGTCCCTGTCTCCACAGGGGAATGTCTCTGCTACGAGGGTTACATGAAGGACCCTGTGCACAAGCACCTCTGCATCCGGAACGAGTGGGGGACGAACCAGGGGTGAGTGCCCAGGCTTGGAGGGCGCTGGCAGGAGCTGCTGGGCTTCCACAGCAGCGGGGCAGGGCTGTGGTGCCTGCCTGGATGGCAGAGCTAGAGGCACCTGGGTGAATTGTAAGGTCAGCACACGGCTGGGCTCTGCAGCAGGTCTGCGGGAGGCGAGGATTCCTGATCTTTGAAATAATCAGGAATGATGTAGAGGAGGCCCTTGTCACATTTCAGAGCGAACACCCCCTGGAGAGGATCGAGGTTGTTCCACCCCCGCCGCTTTGTGCGCACTGTCCTGGGCGTCCTGCGCGTCGTGGGGCTTTCCTTCCGGGTGTGTGAGGCATCAGAGGAGGGCTGAGGTCGGGCTGAGGTGCCCATTGAAAGTTGGGAAAATGAGATGCTTTGATACTGTGGCTGAGGGAACAAAGGAGTCACCGTCTGCTCCAAGCTTCACACCCCTGCAGGTGCCAAGGGAAATGTTTCTGATGTTTCAGCAGCAACTCGGTGCTGGATTCCAAAAGTTCCCGTCTCTCTGTGACCCTCAAGGGGGTGCTCCTTCTGTCACTCAGCACTCACGGGTCTGTGACGTGCAGCTGGAATGGCTGGAGGTGGTGTGCAGGAAGCCAAGACACCTCCAAATTTCAGAGGTGCCACGTGCACCGGCACCTCCAAACCCTTCTTTTATCCCCTTACCTCATTATGCGTCAGCCAGATCGGTGGTGCACATGTCAGGATGCCCTCTCTGAAGCTATTAGTCTTCACAGTGGGAAGAGAAAAATCATCAAAGGCTGGGCTTGGTGTCCCCCTCTCCATGCTGGGGGTGGCAGTGCTGGGGGGGCTGTCGGTGCTGGCTGGCCCCGCTGTGTCCCTTTGAGCTGCGGCCCTGGGGAGAGCACTGTGGTCCCCTCTCTGCTGTTTGTCATTTTAAAGGCAATTTGGCAGCTAAACCCAGCGTGGAGCACCAGCTGTGCTGGGCAAGTTGTTGCTCTGGGTGCCCTGAGCCAGGGTGATGCTCGTGGCACAGGTGGCCCCGTGCTGGGCGTGTGCTACGTGGTGTGGTGATGGTCCCCAAACCTCTGTGAGGTAGGAAAATACAGGCACAAATACAGCTCCTTGTCCTGTTTGTCCCCAGGAGGGATGTCCCCAGGTCCTCTGTGCCGCCTGAGCGATGGGCTGGGCTGTGTGGGGGGTATTCCCCTGGCAGGGATTTGCCCCTTTGGGGATGTGTTGTGTTTAGGAGCATCTCACAGGGGGCTGGAAAAAGCCCACAGCCACCCACGTGGCTTTGGTGCCAGCCTCTGCCTCTGTCAGAGCAGCGTGCTGGGCCCACCACCCTGCCAAAAGCAAACTGGCAAATGACTTTGTCCATCGAGGCTAGAGATAAGAATGGATAAACATTGTGGAGAAACATTTGTTTCCTCACCTGCTGCTTTCCCTTTCCTCCTGGGTGTGGGTCTGCAGCTTCACACTTTTCCTCCATGCACGCTGTTCTGCTCTAGCTTTCTCCTGATTTAGCTGCTTCACTTTCTTATGGCAAAGTGAAGAAAAAGATGCTGCTTTCAGGTAAATTGGGAAAAAAATATAGATGGTAACAAGCAGGAGAGAAGCCAAGGGCAAGAAGGACCAATACATTCCTGGAGCCCCCTGGACCTGTTTGCATCTCCTGACCCAGCTTTGCTCTGAGCAATGCCCACCTGAAAGGTGCTCAGGACCTCCTCTGTTCCTCTGGGGGATTTGTGGCTGCTTTTTTAAACCTGTCTTCAACCTGATGCTCCCACAGGAGCCTTTTCTCCTGCAACAGGATTCATACCTGGCCAGGGTACATTGTTGTCTTGTGTTTCTTATATACCAGAGTTGGCTATGACAAATTATGTGCAGCATTTTCCAAAATATTTTTCTGTTTGGGGCAGAGAAACCTGGCAGTTCTCTCTTTCCCCAAGGTGCAACACAGCCCTAGACCACGGTGGGGCTGCCAAAGCCCTTCTGCCCTTCTCTGGGCTCTCGAGAAGGCTCCAATGCTGCAGTGTCACCACCCTCAGAAAACTCTCTCGAGCCACCTGAAGCCAAGGTCATTTTGTGTTTCTTCCTTGAATCTGTCAGATTTTTGCTTCACAAAATGGTAGCAGCTGAAACCACACTTCACCACCCCTACCTGCAGCTTCCAATATTTATAGGGGCTCTTGAAAGCATGTTCACACTAAGCATCGTGATGCTGAGGGCAGCTTGGTGTTTAATGAGAGGTTTTTTCCTGCTCTGCTATCTGCTCCTGATGTCCAGGTGCTGCTTAGTGCAGCTCTGCCTGGAAGGGCTTGTGATGCTGGAGGTCTCTTCTACACGAACCTTTGGCCTCCACAAGGTCACGACTGTGATGAAGTCTCTCTAGCCCAGCAGAGCCATCTTGCCAGAGCCTGTTTAGCTGAGTAACTTGTAGCTGTAAGCTGGTGTTTATGCTTTTTGGGGTGGAGGTTGAGCTGCCACGCTGTCTTTTGTTGGGCTCACCAGCTCACTCCCAGCTCCAGCCCAACCAGTTGGCCTGCAGTCTCGCCTGAAAGAGATGTCTGCAAATCTACTGCTCTCTCCCCCCATCCCAAGGTGAGATCAGCTGTGCCTGAATCATTTCTGACCACTGTTTGTCTGATATGCTCTGAACCCTCCAGTATTGGAGCGATGTGCTGACACCACAGGTCAGGCCCCAGAGAAACCCCACTGGCACTTGGTCAACAAAGCAGGATTTGCCAAATCCCTTGGCAAACTTGAGAGTGACGTGTTCTGGATATGACCTCTTCTGTTTTCCCAGGGCAGCCTTTTTATCTGAAAACTCATTTCAACCCTTTGGTTTAGCTCGTTTTGCCGTTGGTTTGTTTTTATTTACAGTGATGACAAGTTGACTCGGTGTCTGTTCACTCGGTGGCATCTAATTTTGCTCATGAAGGCGAGCTCATCTTTGTACTTTATTGGTGATGGCAGCGAGAAGCTTTTTGCATGGTGTGTATTTTGGGTACCAGGCTGAGATCCACGCCTCCGCACTGCATCTTTTACCCAGCGTGTGCGGACCCTAAATCTTTTTCAGTTTTTCAAAAACTCAGATCTTTTTGATCATGGGTAGCAGATACATTTGATCAGCTGCTTTCCATTTTTTTTCTCTTTTTTTGGTGTGTGCGTGCTGCTCTTCAGCTGTTTTAAACAAATCTGTCTGGTGCTGTTTGTGTGTTCACAGTCTGTCTCCCTACTTTGATATGCATTGTTAATTAGCTGCTCTTCGGCTCTTACTCTAATGTTTCCTGAGCAGGATGCAGTTTCCAGCCATCCTACCAGCCCTGCTTCATCTCTGCTCATCAGACCACATTTCTGTGGTTCTTTCTGTGGTTTAACTTGGCCAAAAATCAAATCAGCTCATTCTATCTTTAGTTAATAAACTGTTACCTGCCTGCACTTGTACATTTTCATCCCAGCCCTTAGATCCATCACTCACACGTGGCTTCCCCCTCCCCACGCGCAGTTCCCTGGGTGCCCTTTTCAGCCTCCTCCCGCTGAGATTTGAGGTGCTCTGCATTTAAAGAGTCTTTATCAATGAGCACTTTCAACAGCTTCGCCCTGGCCTGGGGAGGTTTTAAGCCCGTTTAAGGTGATGCGGTGAACGTGTCAGGCTGGGTGCTGTAACAGCTGTCTGTCCTGCTGTAACAGCTGGCAAACTATCCCACATCAGTCCCGCTCCCCCGGCGGCAGCCTTGCAGATGTTTTTTCCAGCGCAGGACCCGAATCAGGGCATCAGCCTGTGCCCTGCTCCCCCAGCTCCCCTCCCTTCCCCTGCCCTGCCCATCCCACCTGTTCCGCGCGCAGATATCCCCGCCCTGCTCCTCCCATCCCATCCCATCCCATCCCATCCCA